>NW_022261440.1:79930-93138 GCF_009602425.1 Actinia tenebrosa | reverse complement strand
CCCCCCCCCCCCCCCCAACTTTCTGGTTTATTAATAACTGGTAGCTAAAAGACCAGGATAAATCAGTTTGTTGCTTTGTAAAAAATGATTTATCCTGATTTATTTATTATTTACTTTGTTACTTTCTGAAGTTTTCCTTGTCATTAAATGTGTGGTCCTCTAGGTATGGCCTAAAGATAAAGTTCCTTGCTGGAACAATCTGATAGCGTTTAACACTCGTACCGTGCATTTAAGCACGCTCTCTAAGACGGAATTCTAGCGGTTTTTTTTTAGAAAATAAATGTCGTTTTCCCGAATATACGAACAAATTTGTCAATATGAGTATACATGCTTTTGTGGGACCAAGATACTTAATTGTTAAAACAATTTGAAAGAATTTGCTAATTATAACGTAAGTTTTCAATTTTAAAGTTAATTTGCAAGACAAGTTTAAAAAAAGTTTGGATATTTTTAGAGCAGCATTGGGGTCAGTTGCATGCGGACTTTGAGCATGCGCAGTTAGCTGGTTTTCTCTCGTTTCCCGATATAAGAAGTTGTACTTAGTCACGTGACCACCCCTTAGCTCTACATACTGCAACTCAGTACTACCAGCCTTTGCGCAGCCTTTACGACTATTTGTGCGCATTTCGTCGTTATTCTCAAGGGCAAAGAATACAATTTTGAATGAATAAGAAAATTTTGCAAAGGATTCTGGTAATTGTACGGAGTAAAATTACGTCACCATGCTTGGTGAAGTGTCTACTTTGCAGTCTCTACTATGTGCTTTGCGTTCGACCACTGAAGAAGATGGTTTTAAAGTAAGTCTTTCTCTGTTTGTGGTAGAGCAACGTTAAGGAACTTCTGCAGCCAAAGAGTCACTCGATCTGGAAAGAAATGTGACATTAATGTTATCTATACCTATGTACGGTCAGTCGGTCAGTCGACGTCAGTCGGTTGGTCAGTCTGTCTGTCAGTCGGTCAGTAGGCAAGTAGGCCAAATAAATTCATTTATTCAGTTAAGCTTACCAATGCATCCTGGGACGAATTTGTAGCGAACAAATACAAAATACACAGGGATCCCAGCCAGAACAAAAAGAAAGCATAATGTGGAAGATACTGGAGACTGTGCGAAGGAAGCAACCACGAGGTAGATCGACAGCAAGATAAGTAGGCATGGGAAAACGATAAACACCTGAAATTACCAACAAATTATTTAGACGTAAGATTGATATAGAGAACTATGGTTCAATGACTGGACAGGGCTGCTGGAATAACGAGTCAGCGGTCGTGGGTAAAATCGCGGGCTCACGATGACTAACTTGGTTTCCAAAATAGGCCCAAAATCTGATGACGTTTTATACCTTAACTACCACAATCTTTTCAATTAAATCTTTTTTCATATTCAAATGTTAAAACTCGATCCTTTAAAAATATAATATACCAAGACAGTGAACATTAGCATACCAAAAAAAGCTACCGAATAGAATTCTGGAAGTGTAGGTATAACGTTTAACATGGCTATAGTTTCTAAAAAAAGGTACAAAAGTGCAGGGGATAAAAAATGTAGAAAAAAAAAAAAAAAGGGATAACGACGATAAACTAATGAAGGCCTAGAAAAAATAAAAAATTATTTTCATCTGAGCTATCAACCAATGTCTATTGTTTGTTTTAATTCTATGTAAGACTTTTATTATTTATACTTGCACTAAAATGCTCGTTCCTAAAAACCCTCGGGACGACAAATTCGAAATTCACACAGATACGAAATTTTCCATGGCCATGTCTATTTAGACAGTTTGGCGCATGCGCATACGTTTTTCATCCTTGACGCATGCGCATACGTTTTTCATCCTTGTCTATGCCATCTATTATGTCCTCTTTTATATAAATTATGTTTCTTGTAATTGAATTTGAGATTTGAATACCTTGTAAGGTCGTTCGCTGTCTTTCTTTTTGTACCTCAACCATAGAAGAGCAGACAGAGTTACGCCATAGTTGAACCAGACCAGGAGACTGAAAGCGTTGAGGAGGGAAGCGATGGAAGATGTGTCTGGGATCACCATGATTGTACAAATAATGAACTGAAAAAAATGTCTTGGTAAACCAGTGGTGCTTACCATTTACCCTAAAAAAACTCGGAATTACGGTTGGAAAAACAAATGGTGCGTGTCATTCCCATCGAAATGTTCCAGAAAACTCGGTCTTTCGATAGGTCATCCACTTTTCCCGCTCTTTTTTGTTCTCCCGGTTGCGCGTGCAGAAAAACGAATGGTTTAAAAATAGCATCAAACTGTGCACATGATGGTTACGAGGCTATATAGGGGGGATTCCTTCTCTTAGTTCATTTTCTATTGTATGAAGCATGTGCAACTTTGACAATATCAATGTCTCGAAATCCCACGGACTTAAAAATAAATATACTGAAACAAAGATAGATATGCATGTATAAATGAATCTGTGGTTATCACGTAAAAACAGCAGCATGCTTTGAATAATAAAGAAGACTATTTATTTATTATTTTAGATAAATTTATGATATTAGCATACCGATGTCAGTAGGGCTGGAAGAGGAGTTCGTTGTTTGGTGTGTATCATGGCGAGGAGCTGAGGAAGGTGGCCTTCGCGAGCGGCGGCAAAGATTAATCTAAATGATGAACGAGATATCAAAACAAACTAAAAATTAGAATTGCCCTATTTCACTAGGACGTCACTGCTTGTTTATGTGGGGGATAGAATCGCCAAATCCAATAGAAAATTTAACAAAATTTGCTCCTAGCGAAACAGTTGAATCTAAAATGGCCTGGTTTTCAGATATAATATGTGTTAATATGTACTAAAAAATATTCTGACCATTTGCTGGCTATTCTACTTCTCTTCGTGTATTGATACGCGTTTTAGAACAATTTTCGGTGAATTTGCGTTGATTTGATCCCGTCCGACGAACATGATCCTTTGCGTTTAAACAATAGATTGCTTTGATGTGACGTCATAGTGGAATAGGGCAATTGTAAACTATTGAAAAGCAAGTGGAAGAAGCTACATAGCACTTAGTTGATGTAATGTTTTTCAGAAAATCTATCGATTCTGTATTCCTCGTTTGTCCGTTACGTCATCGCAGCCATGTTGGTACCATTTAACAAAAGATTTCTCATTAGCATCAAATTGTTAACAGTACCACAATGGCCGCCATGTTTTTGTCTTTTAACTCTTTTGGGAATGTTGCAACCCATCAATAGAGCGTTTTCACTCGCGTGAGAACATAGTTAATTGACTATGGAGAGAAGGCAGCCATAAACAATAGAAACTTTCTGCACGGTATTTGCATAAAAATAGAGTTCAATTCCTGGAGGATAGAAAATGTATTGTTTTGGTACCCCACAATAGCCCCTGTGATGTCACGTGAAAACGCTCTATTAGTTGCGATTCATTGTATTTTTATGAAAACATTACATTGCTAAGTAGGTTCTACGATGAGCAAACGGCACATCGTAGGCCAGTCTTCTGCCAGACAGACTGGCAAGCGAGTTACAGACAAGCAAACGCGGGATGGACAAAACAGATGGTAGACAACCAAATTGGTTAATTAACAGAGAGACACAGAGACAGGTATAAAAATAAAGAAAATTAAAGAAAAAATTCGCAGAGAATTCAACAAAAAGAGAGCAAGAAAGCAAGCAAACAAACAAACAAACAAATCGTAGCTCACTGCTTACCTTCCTCCAGCAAAAGCACTGCCATTGACAGAACCAAAGACAGAACAGGCAACAAGGAATGGAATAGTCCAGGCCATTACACCATACAAACGGCTCGCTAATGTCTAATAAAGAATAACAAAAAATGAAATTTGTAAATAACACCGCTGCGTTTAATGATTACAGACTGATTCACTCAGGGTTAGCTTTGTTTCGGCGTCTAAATATTCACAAATACAAACGGTAAAGTGAATTAAGAATGCACAGCTTCAACAATACAAACACTTCGAAAATCCACGAACCTTCACTGGAACACGTGAATATTGATGATTGAAAGCATTCCAAAGAAATTCAAAAGACAAGGACATGCATGGCGGCCATCTTGTTGCGATAAACAATGGATTCTAATGAGAAATAATTTGGTAACGCACCAACATGCATCGCCGCTATGAGAATAGTAAGACAATTGGTGCTAATTAACTGAATAAAAGTAAGTGTGCAAGGGAGTCTGGTAGTAGAGGTCAGTGACGCCATCATGCAAACGTCCTATTCTACACAAATTCTGAGCTAACCCTGAGCAAACAGACAACTTGAAACTGGAGTACTTATCAAAACAGGAACACCCTATATTCGATGTCCAGAAAGAAATTTTGACAGGTGTACGGATATAATGCATTGATGATAATTACCACAGCCACGGCATTGGATTTCATAACTTCATCTCCGCTGAGCACCGTCAAGAAACCAACATTGACGAGAACGTACGAAGCAGAGACAACAGGAACTGCAATCCAGATGGACAGCGGTAGGTTTCTAAAAAACAGCATTCGGAATGACATTTTTATTTGACGTTGTTGTTGAGAGAAAAAGAAAGAAGCAAAGTTGACGGGAAAAATGAAATACACTAGTGAAAGAAAGAAAAGAGAAAGAAGGAAGAAATGGAGAAAAGATGGTAGACAGAAAGGAAATAAAGAATTGAGGGTGCTTAACATTTAAAACCAAGTATCCGGCTGGGAATTGGTTTGCTGATAATGATACATGCAGAGCGAGAATCAAATGGCACCGAAAAGAAACCGAAATTAAAAGAGCGGGAAATTTTGATTACCGACAAATGGTACACGCGTCTACCGCGGGAAGAACCAAAAAGAGCGGGAAACTTTGATTACCGACAAATGGTACACGCGTCTACCGCGGGAAGAACCAAAAAGAGCGGGAAAAGTGTAACCTACAATCGAGAGACCGAGTTTTTCGGACCTTTTCGATTGAAATGATACATACCACCTGTCTTTCCAACCGGAATTTCCCTTGTGTCCCTGGTTAACGGTAAGCAACCAAATAGAAGGTAGGAAGAAAGAAAGGAAGGAAGGAAGAAAGAAAGGAAGGAAGGAAGGAGCGAACGAACGAACGAACGAACGAACGAACGAACGATGGAAAAAAATAGGGAGAACTATATAATTTTAAAGCTATATTTCTGTTAGAGAAAAAGTGAACCTTTTTGGATTCTTGAATTCTTCTATTACGTAATTGATATTATTCCTGTGAATAGAATATGATAAATCATTATTAATTATTAGTTATGAAGGGAAGATATTCACAAATACAAACGGTAAAGTAAAGAATGCACGACTTAAATTTGAAATTAAACGGACCTTCATTGGAACACATAAATATTTTACACAAACTCGAGGCATGTGAAACTCGTGTGTAGTGAATATTTTTGCATTCATGGCAAAATATGGCAAATTCACCACCCCCCCCCCTCCCTCAGTAGTCCTTGCGATGGGCCTGACGTTTAATGAACAGTTTAGTTAGTTGCAAAGCGGGTTAAAGGCCTTATGTTCACTTCTAGGCTCAAGAATAATTGAAGTGTGTACGTGTGTGATTTAATTACCATCCATCGTATGAGAACAAAGCATTGTAGAAAGCAAATCCAATGACACTTAGTCTTGGCTCTGTGCCCTTGAACGCGTTGGTGAAACTAGATACGTGACCTGGGGAAAGAGTTTTAATGGGGCATCAATGAGAGAAAAGTTATGGTCATGGGGAAGTGATCATGGATGCAATGGTGGGGTTGATGGATGTGGTGATGATGATGATGATGGTGAAGATGATGGTGATGAGGATGGTGATGAGGATGGTGAAGATGATGGTGATGAGGATGGTGATGAGGATGGTGATGATGATGGTGATGGTGAAGGTGATGGTTATGATGATGATGATGATGATATTGATGATGGTGATGATGATACTATATGATGATGTGATGACACTATATGATAGCAGTGTTAGTACGGGAAACATGGTGAATGTTATGATGACAGTATTATATAATGACTTGATAATGCATGTTGGTAATTAATGATGCTGGATGAATATAATGCATAATGGTGTTGATAATCATAGTGATGACGATGATAATGATAATGATAATACGAAATGTGTTTTTGTCACTCGGTAAAGATCTATATGTTAAGTGTATGCTACATCGAGTGTATAAGCAGATTAAAAAATCTGCCTCAGTTGGGTTCTCGCGGGACTTGTCTAGCAAACGAGAGGTCAGTGGTTCGAGTCCCGGGAGAACCCAACTGAGGCAGATTTTTTAATCTGCTTATACACTCGATGTAGCATACACTTAACATATAGATAATGATAATGTGGGTCATGTGCTGCTGCTGCTGATTATTGGTGATGATGATGATGATAATAATGATATGGTGAAAATGATGCTGCTGCTAATGATAATGACGATGATGATGATGGTCATGATGATATTGGTAATGCTTCTCCTATTGATGATAGTAATGTTGGTAATAGCGATAACATCATAATGAAAATGATATAGATGGATTTTAAAGTGTTTGCAAACCTTGTGCGATTCTCACGATGCCAGTCAATATCAGCATCACTATGGCAACCATCTTGGCAACAGTCAGTCCGATCTGCAGCCGACTTGCCCATTTCACGCTTGCGCAGTTAACGACGATAACCACCCCTAGTGTGTCAGAAGACAAAAACATAAATACGTTTATATGAATAAATATTCTGGTTTTGGACACACGTATCCGGAAAATTTTGTATCCCCAAATTTGGTTTTGCGGATGCGAAAATGCTCGCGTCCACACGCAGCGTATTCGATTCGTTTTCGAATCGTTTTCACTGTCCACACGTATCCGGAAATTTTTTGATCCGCTGATGCACGCTAGTGCCTAGTGCCTTTGACGGATAGGTTTTCGTATTGAGCATTCGCAAAATCGTGTTTACGTCAACGTATTCGAAAATTGGCGGATACGACCTGGGATACAACCGGGGCCTTAAATTCAAAATTCTAACATTTTTACTTTATTTTGAAGTCCTTTTTTCACGCTCTATTTGTCATTCCCTTTTAGGGGGGTGGGGGGTGGGGAGGCAAAAATGTTGAATTTTTAACCTCACTAATAAATGTTTTTGTAAACATTGTCTTGGTTAGGATTCCCACTTCGCTTGAGTACTGCATAGAATCGAATTATTAATACAATTCATTGCAAACTTAGTTTCTCTTACCTAAAGCTATAACTGCTAGGAGTTTCTGAAGTTGTACCAAATCTTGTCGGTCTGTACATCCAGGATAAAAAGGCTCAACTACGTAGGATCCAAAGACAAGAACCAGAATAGCAACACCGCCATTTTTCAAAAGCAAAGAATATACCCAGGAGAACAAGAACGCAGGGAGAGGTCCAAACGCTTCCATGAGATACACATACTCGCCTCCAGACTTAGGAATGAGAAGCCCTAACTCTACATAGCAAAGAGCTCCTAGAAGACTTATCAAACCACACAGTGACCATACTACAAGGCTTAGACCAACTGAACCTGAGTATATAACGACCCATTTTGGGGTAGCGAAGATACCAGAGCCAATTATAGTGCCTACGAGAAGAGCCACACCGCCAGGGACTCCTAATGACCTTTTTAAAGTGATAGCTTCTTTAGTGGTATCGTTTATGGTCAGACTTTCCGACTCAAAAGCTGGATTTTTCTCGTCCGCAGACATTGTTTTTGAGCTTGAAGGCTTGGCGGGAATATTAAACACACTACTTTACAATTCTTACTGACCTTTACTTGAACTGACGCTTAGTAGAATAATTAGCATTGGGCCTGTCTACATATAGAGTATACAGTCACTGATTAATGCTTTGCTTGAATACCTGTGAAGTTGGCGGGAGTTTCCACGTAGAAACTCAAAAGATAAAACATATCTCATACATCGTTTCACTAAAACGATGATGAAAAAAGTATAATTATAATATATCAAAAATATTTTGGCAAAATCATGTTGAGAAATGTAGTCATGAATAAAAGCTAGTTCTTATTTATCTAGTTCTTGAAAATTCAGTTGTTTGAAACGAGTGCCAAAAAATGTACAATTAATTTTTTTCAAACTTTGTGAAAAGTCTTAGAAAAGTTTCTCATGATTGCAGACATGCCGAGCACTGTTTAAATGTAAGATAATAGCTTAGAAAAAAGTTGATATAACTAAACTGTAAACCAATAAAGTTGTACTGCCGTGACTGAAATATGCAAAATAAAGAAACTTGAGTGAAAAACACCATATGTGGTCAATATTTACTGCATTCAGCGCCTATGTTACACATGATATGATGCACAATAAAGCAAGTTTTAACAAATTCACGTCTGATAATCATTGCCGGAATGATCTTCTACTTGACCAGAGAAACCGCAAACTGCGAAATCGAGGTCATAAATTACGATTTTGGGCGACTTGGAAACTTTCGAGTTTAGCTAAAATATTTTCAAACATTTCTCACAAATACGAGATCGAAATAGATATAATATAATCAAATTTCTCATGATGCATGACGTTTATTCATTATTTGCATATCTCAGCGACAGTTGCATTAAGGCGAATCTAACTGTCAATCACGCAGATCAAAAGATCAAGCGAAAACTAGAAAAACACGTTGAAATTTCTCTCTGTATGAAGAGCCCCAAAAATAAATATAGAATATGATCTCAAAACCCCTATGAATCCGAAATCCGAGATCCGAAGGCGACCGAGTGGAAAATCCGGATCTAATTGATTATCCGCAATGAATCCAGATGGTCCTGATGCAGAACTCCTATTTCATAAAATATAGACGAACGTGATCAAAATAAATCATGACGTCATCCGGCCGAATCCGCAGAAGGCTAAAAAGTACCCCCCTTTGGCTCCGAAGCGGCTCCGGAGCTCGATGATGTAGAACGCCTCCTCCCCCCTACTGCGGGCCCGGGGTAGCCCGACGGGGCCCGTGGCGCAGAACCGCCATTTCATATCTACAAAATACCGCCACAAAAAATTGACGGCATAACTCCCTATTTAAAGTCAGATATATATTAACTTTTTAGCTTGTTTTGTTTATTTTTTCAGCCCCTAATATGGGTTCGTAACCGGCTGTAACCCAAAATATCAGGTTGAACAAAAACTTTCGCTTGCTTTGGATTTTAATTTCTACCTAGTCTGGTTTTTCGTTCTATTGAAATTTGACATGTTTAAGTTTTTGCAAAGCTCATCTAAATGCAAGATTTTTCTAACTAACTTTTTGATACAAGAAACACAATTATTCAAGCTTTTAATGCAAAATTGACGAACAACCTCACCCACTTTAGTTATACAAGTTTTAATTTTGAAACTCTATTTACATTTGTTCAGTTAAATTAAGTAAAATACAAAAACGCAAAACACTGCACATCGAAGAACGTTGAAACCAGTAGAATTTTTTTCAATCTTTGACTTTTATTGAACTAAAAACCTCTTTACAAATAAATCAAAATTCCAAGTTCCAAGACAAACTGCCTGACAATTATATTTACATATTTTTTTGGTCTTAAAGTTATGAATAGCGAAAACCTTTTTCTTGAAAAGTTGAGAGTTATTTATTTAATAAAGTCGAGATAGTGATGGCGGGGGAGCTTCAATACGACGAGCTACTTCGTTACAGTATTTGTCCGGGACGCCGGCGTGTTTTAATTCATGCAATTTTCGTCTCTTGATGTCGTCAAGCTTTTGTTTCCTAAAAAAGAAGAAGGTTGGTTAGAAAAAAATTGTTACGGCGTAAAACAACGACGTTATCAACAGCAACAAACGCAGCGGTAGCAATAACGACAACAGAAGTGGAAAAAAGATCAGACAAAGGAGAGTTACCGCGAACAAGACAATCTAAATCTTTCGGGAAATCAAACTATTTGAAAAAATCAAACTATTATATATTTTTTACTCTTTTTAGGATAAAAATGCTCAAATGTACATATTTGTTTTTGTAAGCTTGCATACGCATAGTGATTGGTTGAATTAATAGGTTAACAGTTGAATGGTTTACCTTGCTTTTGCTTCCTGATCAAGCTTGATACCTTCTTCAAAGAACGCATTTCTCGCGTGTACGCGATCTTTTTCCTTTTCTCGGATTTGCTGGCGCACTTCATCGGCGTACTGATGGCGGCGAATGGAAGCTACTTGGTCTGATTCTTCGTCTTTAACCTTTTGTTCTTCTTGTGCTCTGCAATAAAATGAAAAAAATATTGGTCAAAACAAAAATAAGACTTTTCAACACCAACGTAGCAAACTGCTTAACAAATCTCCTTAAATCTAAACCTTTAGCATTGAAGATACAGATTCAGCTTTTCCTAACCCACCTTTTAATCGTCTGAAGGAACAGTTTTATAATTCCAAACCTCTTTATCGATAAAATATTAAGTGAATAAGAAAGAAATCCATAAAGCACCGTATAACAAAAGTTTACAACTGTGCAGTGATGTTTCAGACAAGCTTTGCGGGCAAAGAAAGAAAGAAGCAAAGCTAAAGGAATTGGAATATTATTTAAAACGTGTATTGTGGGATATACTTACTTTAGAACACGTTCAAATTCAGCTCTGTCTCTAGCCGCTTGAACAGCAAGGAAATGTTCCTTGTTCTTGACTTGATTTTCTCTTGCAGCCTTCAACATGGCTTCCGTTCTCATTCTACGTGAAGGAATTAGATTTGTGAGAAAAGAAAAGATTGGCAGACCAGGGAAAAAAAAAAAAAAAAAAAAAAAAAAAAAAAAAAAAAAAAAAAAAAAAAAGAAAAATGCATGACGAGAAATAACGATAAACTTTTGAGACAAAGTACAACTAGTTTTGAAAGCAAACTTACTTCTTCTCATTTTCTTCTTTCTCTTTCTTCCTCCATTCTCGTTCTGCTTCTTCTTGGTTTCTCTTGGCTCTCAACGCATCTTTTTCAGCCTGTACATCCTTGGCTCTCTCCTGCTGAGCGCGAAGCCTAGCTATCTCCTTTTCTTTCTCAATCCTAGCTTTCTCCAGCTCCTTCTGATAGGCTTCTTCTCTTTCTGCCTTTTGTTTCAGGTATTCCATTACTTTTACTTCTTCCATTACTTCTTGTTGTTTCTTCACTTCTCTCTGGCGTTGAATTTCCTATAACAAACCCATGAAATTGTCTATTTAGAAAAAACGTTGTTTTTCTTGGAAAAGAAGAAAGTCTAGCGCGGTAGCAGGCATACGGTCGCTAGCTGGCTCGTCCCCAGTCGTCTCTCACTTGTTTTGATCGAAGCGCGCAAAGGGTAGAGGGAAGGTAAGAAGACGACTGGGGGCGAGTCAGGGTCGCTAGATTTTATGAAAGCCTCAATTGAGCGAATAACCTCTTTAGCTTAGTCAAAGTCTTGAAGAGGGTTTTTCAGAACACAAATTTAACCCACTATTATAATAAGCAACTAACCTTTTTTTAGGCTGCGTTAATAATGTATGGCAGAGGGCAGGTGAAATTGAGGGGGGATCGGGAAAATTTTGGTAGGAAAATGGGGGGGGGGGGATGGGCAAATTTTTATCAGAAAAATGGGCGGTGGATGCACAATTTTTGGAAGAAGCTACAAGCCTTGCTTAGGGGGGATCGTATTTTTGCAAGACTTTAAGGGGGGTGTTGAGAATTATTCTGGACATTTCAAATTTTCACCTACCTACCCTCTGCCATACATTATGAACGCAGCCCTAGCGATCAGTTTTCAAATTCCCAAAGAGTTTTTACACATATTTATACTTCTATTAAGTAAGCTATATTTAATGAGCACTTGAGAACTTCCCCTAGGTGGCCACTTTGTTTTCGTAAGAGACTTTTCGACAGTAATCAAACTGATATCTACTGTATCTAATAGTAAAATGAAATTGCTTTGGTAAGATAAAATCTTAGCTTACTTCATTGGCTTTTGCAACGTCTTTCATCAGAGATTTCTGCACTTCTTTCTTCTTGATGAGATTTTCCATGTCTTCGACTTGCAGCTTGTCCAGATACTGGAGCATTGCCTAATAAACAAAACAGAAAGATTGGAATTGTTTCGATAAGAAACAGTTGAGCAACATCTAATCTATGAATACTGTGTCCTAACTTTGCAAGTCAGGTCATTTTAGGGTTTAATATGATTTGCAATAAATTAGAGGTAAAAACTCAAAAAAAAAAAAAAAAAAAAAAAAAAAAAAAAAAAAAAAAAAAAAAAAAGAAGAGTAAAGCTAAAAAATAAATCGTCCTTGCGTTACGAGGGTAACACTTGATTAGCCAGTGGCTAACAAACTGCTGGCCCTTGTCCCATGAACGAATTGGGATTTAAAAGTTGATTTTTGCAGAGGGAGGAAAACAAGAGAACAACACTAGTAACTCCACTTACATACTTGAATGGAAGCTGGGTCAAATTGCCGTTGGTGAGAGGCAAGCCCTCTCACTGCTACACGTCACCCATGTGCAGAGTTTTAAAATCCAAATTATTACTTTTAATATTACACATAATGAACTTACGACTGTCTCTTGGTCTTTCCTTTCTTCCTCCAACATACGGTACTGTTCATTGTCCTTTATCTGGTCCCTCAGAACCTTAGCTCCTTCTAATCTCTCCTCCTGTTTAGCCTTTTCCCGTTCTTCATACTCCACTAGTGCCTTAAGTCTCTCTACTTCCATCATTTCATCCAGGCGCTTGTCTTCCTGGAGCAGTTCTTTCTTGATTTCTACTTTTTCTATTAGTTGTGCATCTCTGATAGCATGGCATTTAGCATTTAAGATCAACTGAAATAATAATAAAGAGCAACTCTGTTTAGTGCATAGAATAGAAATACTTAACTAAGGGAGGCATTGTGATGACATGTTACTACAATTTTAAATATAATGCGAACTTTGTATTTGAAGGTTGCACATTGGAATTTGTCTTTTATTGCCGCTAGCATAAATAATATAATAAAATATAATAAAACAAGCTAGTATAAATATGGAGAATTTTCCTATTATTTATATTTACTTCGTTCAGTTTCTTGATTTCATCCTCTTGCTCTTCCATTTGTTCATTTGCTTTTTCCAACAGGTGCTGACTTCTCACCTTTGCCTCCTGAAGTGATAAAAAATTATTAAATTCTAATTCAATCTGTGAGTTAGCCATTCCCTGACTTAGATCAGCCCAGAGGTTGTTTCAGGGTTTGATCTGTGAGTTACCCATTCCCTGACTTAGATCAGCCCAGAGGTTGTTTCAG
>NW_022261440.1:64095-73990 GCF_009602425.1 Actinia tenebrosa | reverse complement strand
ACTGCGCTAGAACCCCCATTCCCTATACTACTACTTAAACCTTGTTCGCATTGGTAAAAGCTAAGTGCAATTATCATTGCTTTGTAACCAACGACTGACAAGCCATTAGTGTATTATAGCGTTACACTAATTCAGTAGTTCATTGGAAGTAGAGCCACTCTGTGCAACCACTGTTTTTGTGTTATTATTACTAATATTTGGTCTACTATCTGCAAATTTGAATGCAGAGCTGAAGAAACGGCAGGACATCAGACAATGTCTGGCCAGAAGTTGGACTTGTCCAGTCAAATCTTTACCTTGCCGGTTGTTTTGAACAGTATTATTTGGCCAGGAATAAGGAGTGGATGAATGGATTAGTCAGAGATTGTCTGCATGACACATACTTCTTTCTCAAACTTAGCTATCCTTACCTCAGTCTGCGAATCAAATCCTTGGTGATCACTTGAATAGTTTCTGGTTCATCTGGATTACGAGATCGTCCTAAATATGAATGATAATAAATGTAAGCTCATAATTGTTTTTATTGCTGACGTACTGGATCGACATGACACCTGCCTAAGGGAAGTTCAGCAAAACACTGCTGTCAATCAGAGTATGCAAAGGTACCAAACAATATTTCCTTTGACTGCAGTTTTGATCAGCACGTAGCAATGAAACAGTGGTAATCCACTGTATAACAAATCCTCAAATTATAAAAAACATAAGATTTTCTAAATTCTTTTTAAGTTAAAATATTTACATTTAGCTTAGCAAAGTTAACTGCTAGTCAAATACCATGAAAATGAATAAGGTTTTTATTTTTTATTCATATAATAATCAAAATATATAAGTTTTATTAGAGAAATTTTAGGGCAAAGATTGTAACGAAGTAGATTATTGCAGAACGACTATTTAGCTTTTTTTTAAATACCTTTTCCGATTGGGGATTTCTTCCTTGAAAGAAGTAATTCTTCTTCTCCTTGTACATCCCTTGGTCTTGTCTTTTGGGGGGAACCAAATAAAGATTCATCCTAAAGAATAAAAATTGTACGATAATGGTCAACGATACTTATTTTCTCGATATTTCTTTAATGTTTAAAGTTTATCGCCAAGTTAAATCATGTGAATTGAAAATAAAACAGTATTTGCTTACCACTGTCGAAGTTTTGTTAATAGTGCGGTACTGTCTTGTATAACATCGTCTTGATCCTGAAGAACCCGCAGAATCTACTGAAACCACTGTACTGTTCGGCTGTGCAAGAACAACAAAAAACCCCTCTTCAAAAAATCGCTCCAAGATAATTCAAAACTGCTACGAATAAACCTCAAAAAATGTCTATATGTTCTTTATATTTTAATAAAGATATGAGAGAATTTTCAAGAACTTACCATTACTGGTAGCGCTTAAAATAAGTCAGAATCTAGAGCTTCTTCTCGTCTTCGTTGAAGTCGAATACAAAATGGCGATCACCTCAACAACAGCAAACTTTACATCAATGTTGCTATGGTTACAGCGCAACAAATACGGAGGAGACTGGGTTGCTCTAAATTCCACAGGAAACCCAAATAGAAATAAGTTCAACATATTTCGAAAAAAATAAAATAAATAAATAAATATCTTGTAAATATTCTTTTCAAACAAAAACAAAAATCCTGAATGAGTTCGCCTGAGTTTTCAAGTTTTAGAATTGTTACAAATAACGTTAAATAAATAAGCAATTATAACCAAACTGGGTTTCCTGTGTAATAAAGAATCCGAGAGGGATTGTCATACTTCAAGATGGCGGCCACCAACATGTGGAACAAGTGTCTCTCAAACTTCAAAAATCACAGCTTCATAACGACAAACCAAAAGCTTCTCTCCTTTAGATATATCTTAGGAAGACATGCTGGGCTTTGCACTGCTGTAAAACCTTATGCTTTCCATCCAAAAACTCGTACATTAGAGTCAGATATCCAAGCACTTTATCTTACTAAGACAATTCAAAAAGAAGGTCTCCCAGATTCTTTACAGAAAAGTATTTTAGACGATACTTTGACAGATAAAATGATGGATAGATTTAGACAGTGTGTAGTACAAACACGGCTTTTTAATTACGAGGGAGAAAGGTCCACCAAGACGACATGTGCATTGCCTTTGATGTTGAACATGATGAAGGTGGTGTGGAGTGAAGCAAATAGGTAAGGAACTGAAAAATATAATTCTGTAACTTAAAATAATGTAATTCTATATCTTATTATCTATTGCAAATGGTGGTTAAACACTAACCACCATGTGTGCTGTAACCCAGACAGAATTCTATTGCTGGGTTTTAATCAGTGCTATCGTCGTGTACGGATTAACGAAGTACGTCATAGGTTTCCGAACGCACGAGTGGGACTTAGAAATTTTGGCTCTCCTCACTTAGAAAAAAAATTAAGTGAAGACACCAAGAATCGAACTCGGTACCTTCGGCACCAAAGAACTACTACAATGCCAACCCCAACCCTAACCCTAAACCTAACCCCTAGACCACGAAGTGAATTCCGTTGGGTGGTCTCATTTTTTAGTCATATTTAAATGATGTATCATCAGCGCGTGCCATAAATATTTATTATAGTTTAATTTATGCTATCGTAGGGAGTAGGGTACGACTACTAGCTGATTACTCGAAATTTGAATTTGAGTAGAATTCTTCTGACAATTCCCGTACACAACGATACAACCTTTTAATCAGCCGATAAAAGTCTCTGAATCTCATTATCTGCTTCAAATGGGGGTCAAACACTGAACACCATGTGCTGTCAACCAGAAAGAATTCTATTGAAAACTTGCAATTCAGCTGATGAACATTTCTGCTTGAGACACGGCAATGACGTCAAGTGAAACCAACTTATAGTCCTTGCACAAAATTTCTTAAGTGATCCCAAAACAGTGTTTTCAAGTCCATTTGCTGTTTCTAGTAAAGTCCAAATAAATTATATTCTTTTTTCATAGCTTTCCTGGTCTTAATGACATGTCTCTGTCTCACAAACCCCATGTATCAGCAGTATGGAAACGGCATGACGACGCCATCCAAGTATCTGGTAACCTAGGTTACCTACTCTCATCAAAGACATTATTAAGTCCTTATGTCCCAGCTGATTCATTGAAGGAAACTGAAGAGATAAAGCTAGAAAGTCTTGATCTTATTGCTCCAGTGTTCAATCTACTAAGAGTGGCTTCAAATTGTGAGACAGACACTGGGTTTTATGATGGCACACCTTACCCACACGCACACACACTTGTGTTAGTGAATACAGAGAACAAATGGTCCACTAGGGAAAGATGTGCTCAAGGTTAGCAATTTTGTTATATTTTTTTCAATTTTTATCCAATAATATTGTTTTTAGGTCATACAGCAAATCTGTAATATGACACTGTACGTGAACTTTACATACAGTGTAATGTTGGTGAAAATGTTAGTGTACACTAGTACTGTTACACTAACTTTTATCACTGTTTGGACACTTTTTAGATGGGAATAATCCTTGGACTTTTCATCATATTACACTGCTCAGTTGAGTTTTGCATAAAATTGTTTTGAAGTTTTGTTGGTGAAATGTGCATGGGGCAACATCATGGATAATTGTCATACACACACTTTATTGATGGTGATGTCAGTAATATGCTTGCTTATTTCCTATTATACTTTTTATGTTGCTACTGACAACATGTTGCTACTGACAACATTTCACTGACAAAATTTTGTGGCCAAACTTTTGTTGTGCCAAACTTGACTGAGTAGAGTATTGCTTTTTTTTGTTTTATCCTGTGCCTAAGTTTTTCCTACAAGTTCACCTAGTTTTCATCCCTCTTCAAAAATCGACTTCTATCATCTGATTCAATCCTTCAAAAAAAAACATATCAATTGCTTGGAAAGCATAGCTTTAACAGTACTGACAATAGTCCCTTTTACAGTTCCCTGCACCATCTTGAAAGGTAGCCGTGCCTTTGCATCGAAGCAAGACAAACGGTGAGCTTGCAATGATAGAGACCTTTTTAACACATTCAACAATTATTCACATCTCTATCATTTCAAGCTCACTGTTCATCTCACTTCGATGCAAAGGCACGGCTACCTTTCAAGATGGCTCAGGAACTTGTGAAGGGGACTACATAATATTTAAAAAAATATTTTCTAAAGAAAAAACTTCCTAAACAAAATTTTTATCCATAGGTTTAATGTTCACATTTGGGAGGCTCGTTAACCAGGCAACCAATCTCCATGGTAACCAGATGGGTAAGATTCTAAAGGAGCCTTTAACTGCTCAGTGTGTGGTGTCAGATGGTTATAAGCTGTCCTTTATTATCTACCAACTCAACACTTTGGATTTCTCTTCTGATGAGGGGGTCAAAAATATTGCTTGGGTTTTACCAGGAATGAAGATGTATGAGAAAGCTTTACTTGAGGAGGTCATTCCAGAGAGTGGTCAATATGAGACCAAAGTAGAAGGATTTAATAGAGACTGTTTTGAAATTTTCACTAATCTTATCACCAATGGAACTTTGAGATAATATTTGTAAAAAATAATTCGTTATTACTGAAAAAAGATTAAAGATTTTGAGTTTGTGGTCCATTCTTAAATTTTCCTAACTCTTGAACGAAGATGATGATGATGATTTATGATTAGTAATGATGAAGTGTGGAGAGACGGGACCTCCATTTAAAGTGGTCATCTGAGGCACTCGAAATTCAAACCATTTGCAGATGTAATAGACCTCTTTACCTTGGGCGTAATGTTTTTCCATTTCGGACCATGTGTCATTCCCTAGAGTATCATTTTTTGTTGTAGATGAGAAGACACATGAATATGGATACAACTCAAACAAAGAATCTTATTCTCGTGAGAGTGACATGTGGTCTGAAATGGGAAAACATTATGTCCAAGCTAAAGAGGTTTATTACAAAGGCAGCACTTTCTCCTCAGTTATTTTGAGGAAATGAATGTTGGTCTGGCTGGTACTCAAACCATGACCTGTAGTCTCACAAAAAGTCTGATGCCCAACTAACTTAGCCAACCAGATGGCGGTGAAGCTTAGTAATATGAAATATACTGATGAAAAATCACTTGCAGTATTTTTTGCTGAACATATTGTTGGAGATATCAGATTTCTATCTACAATCCTGGACAAAAGTATTGGGAAAGCAACATAAAATTACATGAAATTGTTATCTTCTCCCCCCCGCCCCAAATTCAATGTTGGGGCAAACGGGGCGTTTGCGATGATGTGTGGTTTGACCAACATTGAGTTGGGGGAGGGGGGGGGGGGGATGAGCTTCATAGAGATGAAATGGCGTGTAAACATTGAGAAATTATGGATATTAAGACAATATCTTAAAATTTAGCGTTGACTTTTCAAGTGTCCCAATGACTTTTGTCCAGGATTGTAGCTAGATTTACGATATGCCTGTGTTTGCAATGTAAGAAAAAAGTTTATTGGCTAAACGTTAAAACTTTATTTCCAAAACAATATACACTCAGTAGAAAGATAACTACAGTCATTTTAGCATATGCTGCTTATGACCTGGTTTGGTTGCACCCTCGTTTCTAGTGCCCCTCATGTTTTGCGAAAATTCTTTTTACAATAACTTACAAATTTTTCACGCACTGATTGTTTTTTTTATCATCAATAAGAGGACAGACAAATAAAGCTGACGTCAACGAGTGCGCGTTATTTCCGTTGGTTGTTTTGATCATTAAAAATTAGAAGTTGTTATCGTTGTTGTTATTGTAAAAAACAAATAGACATCAGTTTTTTAGGTGTCTGTCCTCTTATTGACAATAAATTGTGTCATCACATTGTCAAAGTAGTGTGGATCCACGAGGCGTAGCTGAGTGGATCCGCATACTACTTTGACAATGTGATGGCAAAATTTATTGTCAATAAGAGGACAGACACATAAAAATCTGATGTCAATTTGTTAAATTGAGCAGGTACTGTGAAAGAGTATGGTCCAGGTTGCATGGATCAGCTATTGAAGTCCATTATATTTCAGGCAAGCAGCAAGCTATGAAATCTAGTCTAGTCTCCCAATATTCACTTTTTTAACTTAAAATATGAAAAGTTAGATTTAAATAAGGTAATAAAACTTTTTCCTAAAAACTAATACAAAACAAAAAATAATAATGAAAACTTGGAAAAAAAACTAATATTTTGTCAAACTTTTGCTTCAAAAGAGCTTTTACAAAAACCTTGACTTATTTCCTTACAAATATGCATGAATTATTTATTAAACTTTAGTTAAAAACATGCAACAGCCGTAAAAAACTTCAACAAACTTTTTAGGAAAGTTCGAAAAAATAGAAAACGTGTTTGCGTTCAAATTCATCAAGTCATTTGAATCGCGAACGCATCATGTCGGACTTGTTTTTCATTAAGCTGTTCTTCCATTTTCACATAAGGTTGACTTCGGTCGCCAGTAGAACGAGGATAACGCTCTACAATGGACTCGTAAACATTTTCAACCACGCGAAAAGGGTTCTTCTTTTCGTATTCACCCAGAGTCTTATCCACAAATGTCAAAGCCACCTTATCTTTACCAGCACCTTCAACTTGGGTCTTGAAGGCAGAAACAGCAGCTTTGGCCTCCATTTCTTTGTATTCATCGAGAGCTGGAAATACTTGAGCGTAAGATTCGACCTTCGTGAGGTCATCGTAAGCTTGAATCAAAATAGCTGTAGGGGTCTTGTCGCTCTGGATTTGTTCAGAAAAGTACATTTCTGCTTTGCGTTTGCCTTGATCTTTAGCGAGCCCTTCCATTTTAGAAGTGAAAGTTTCTACTGCTGACTTGGCTTCTAGTTTTAAGTACTCGTAAGGGCTTGGAAGGGATGAAATAGGGCGCTGGCAACAGCATCTGTACGTGGTTAAAACGATAAATGGGACACCAAGCATGATGGCCAGAAGTGAGAACGCAATGATTTGCGATTCGTCGCTGGCCTTCGAAAACTCAAGCTCAATTCTCTTCTTTTCTTCGATAGTTTTGTTAAAAAGTCTCGCTTCTTTGTTCCCAGCTTTCGCACAGGTATAATATTTTCGCTCTAGGAACGACCAAAAGATCCATATCGCTGAAGCTACAGCACTGTAGAACAAAACCTCGAGGAGATTCTTGCTGAAACCCCATTTTGGAAAACAACAAGGACAGTATCGCCTCCTTGCGCTTATTCTCCTTCGATTGCCTTGATAACAACATCCTGTCGCAATTTTCCAGAAGCCATCGTTCAAAAACAGAGCGATAAGGAAAAGTATTATTCCTGGAGCGATGATAAACATCCAACCGTACGAAGCGTGGTCTTTTATAGGGCATTTGAAGAGATCTTCGCTCGATACGATCGCTTGCATTCCAAACACGAGTAACACTGTCACGACGTTTCGAACTGTTCCAGTTTGTTTCTGGAAAACCGATTTCAAATTTGTGAACATCGCTGCCATTGTGATGGAAGCCATCTTTGAAGGTGGTCAAAATCTAATGCGAACGATTGAATGTGGCGAGAAAAACAAGTCGTAGACTGTTGTTGTGGTCTAAAAGTCACGCGATCAAGCATAGCAAAAACAAGACTACCACAGGAAGCCCAAACCTTCAAATCATATCTGAATCCATCTGGGCTGATCTAAATCTATCATCTGGGCATGACTTATTCGTAGAGTTCGAACCCTGAAAGACTAAAACAATCTCTGGGCTGATCTAAGTCAGGGCACAGCTAACCATAGTTAATAGATTAAATCCTGAAAGAGTCTCTGGGCTGATCTAATTAAGTCAGGGCGTCACAGTGAATCGGGATCGGAATGCCAAAGTGCAACACAATGCTTGAAGTGGCGCCGAGTCTTGTTGAAAGTCTCGCTGGTGAAGAAGAGACAAAAAAAGGATAGAGATGTTTCCCCAACGAAGCCTTGGAGCTGAATACTCCATATAATGTTGTCGCGCAAGATAAACTATAGATTTGCTATGCGCGGTAACTCCAGCCTCGGCTAGGAACTATTATTGGTGGTCACTGAACGGAACTATAAAATGGAGTATTTGGGAATCGGTCCTTCTCTAAACCAGTCTTTCTCTAAACTTTGTACAAAAACGTCTCGCTGCAGTGCTTCAGTTGTCACATGGTTAGCGATTAACAGTTGGCCCGATTAGACGCTACGTATCCTTCGTTTTCACGTTGAGTCATCTAGTGGACTATTGCAAAAGACTCCTCATTAGGCCGTCATGTCTTTGTCTTTTGATCCTCTTGGGAATACAAGGGCGTATCCAGGATTTTTCAAAGGCGATTTCCTACACACCAAACTATTACTATGACGCTATAACACTATGGTACGATTTGCTCTTTTTTATTGCCTTTGTGGCTTAGAAAGGGGGGTCACGGCAAGCCCCCCTAAGTACGCCCCTGGAAGGGTTGAAAACCACCAATACTCGGCGTCTTGCCCCATTAACTTACTTTACAATTTAGTTTATGCCGCAGGAAGTCTAGAACTAAGGTGATGACAAGCTACTTATATAATACAGATTTTCTTTTTCTATTCTTGTACAAACGCTTACTTTATTTGAAGCAAGTGTGCATGGCTGAGTTGGTAAGTGCGCATGTGTTACCTGCAAAGCGAGGGTCCATAGTTAAATTCTAAATTTCTCTAATCTGTGTTGCCTCACGCTTTGAATACTCTTAAAACGAAACACTGATGGAGAGAGGGGAGTAAAGTGTGTGTGCGTCGTCAGCTCCTTAGGAGACCAGCCACAAGCTGAAGTAACACTGACGTTAAGGCCTTTACCTTCACCTTTCAGTGTTTTGGAGACGCGTTTACACTAGCGATTTTTGCTGCGATTTTTTTGCGATTTTGTCCACAATAAATAATGGTAAAGAATTTACTCATAAGGTTTTTTTCAGGATACCAAGATTTTCCTAGACGAATGTCTCTTTTGAAGGATGAGACAAAAGATTTCATATTCCCGAAAATTGCCACAAAAATCGCCAGTGTAAACGGGGCTTCACAGCCAATGCTGGCCAGATGGGTGCCCATGTATTTTCAATATCTCCTCAGGATTGGATCCAGGGGGTGGTGAGGGGTCACCACTCTAGTCACCCCTCTCTCACTTTTTCACAAATTAAAAAAAGTGTTTGTAAGGAAAAGTATTGTTATGGGGGAATTTTCTATTATTCCGCCTTTTATGGGTTTCCTGTGGTATTGGCGCAAGGTATTCTTTAACCGTCACACCCCTTTTAAAAATCCTAGTTCCGTCCCTTGCTCCTCCCCTTTGTTCGTCTCCCTTGTATGGCTGGCATGCACTGATCACCAGTCAAACGAGGACCGTACTTGCTACTTATCGCATTTACTTTCATCACACCAGGCAGTATCCCTGTGTCAAGAGAGGTTACTAGCCAAGGATACCGCTGGAACATCCATCTGCGGATGTAGTGTGGCCGTCACTATATATTTATACTTTCTAATATAAACAAATGCCTTTGTGCATGATATTTACCCACTTCAGGCCATCTCATACCCATTTGACATACCTAGTGTCATTGTTGAAGTCTAAAAAATCCTGGCCCTCAAAATGAAGGCCGAAAGCAAAAGAGTGGCACCGGATGTAATGAACTGAAACCTTGGTACAATGCCCATACTTATATTAAAAACAAGTTACTCATCCAGCGAATAGCCTGCGTGCAGCCAGACTTTTCTTTCGACGGACTTAACAGTAAGTTAGGCCGGCTGCACGCGGGCTACAAATATGTTAATTGGATACAAATATTTTTGTTGCAATTTTTTTAGGTTATCCTAGATTTTGTGTAAAATATTCATATGTTTCAGTGAAGGTCCGTGAATTTTCAAAGTTCTTGTTTTTACGAGGGTAACAATTAATCGCTAGTGGTTAACAAACTAGCCCGTAGGGTGAGGGTTGGGAAGCGG
>NW_022261440.1:41595-59095 GCF_009602425.1 Actinia tenebrosa | reverse complement strand
GTTTACCTTAAATCCATTTAGAAGGGTCGTTGGAAATGAAGAAATTTCTACTGTCGAATAGATTTACCTTTATACACAAATACAAGGTTAAGGTATATACAAAGAAATCTCAGTTGTAAGAGGAACATTCATTTGAGATATAATTGTTCTTGAAAACAATGCATTAACTTATTACAGGTAAAACATAAAAATATAACACAATATAAAATCGTTTTCTATGTTATTTTATTCGTTTTTTATTGCTTTATAATGAATACTAATCTATGAGTGATTCCTGTTTCGTGTTTTTGTGAAAAATAGTTGTAAAAACATGTTTAAAAAATAATTTATTTTACATTAGTAACGCATGGATTGGTAGGGCAAATTTCCTCATGACTTACGCGCTAGAAGAAAGTTCGAAATGGAACTTTTGTATTGTTTTTTAGAAGGGAGGAAAACTGGAGAAAAAACTGCGAAACTCAGGAGAGAATCAAATATACTCGCTACTCAAATACGGGTTTTTTTTTACATATTTTTTCCCTATAACACAATTTTTCCCCTGCAAAAAATGAACAAGCTTTAAAAAATAAAATAGGCCTTCTTCGAAAATAAGCCCTTCCAAATGGTACATTGAGTAAATATATAAAAATGAGCTGATCCTCTCAGTATATGAAGCAACTTATGCAGCTGTAAATTGAAAGACTCAGAAAAAATTCTGAGTCTTGAACGGGATTTGAACCCGTGCCCTGGCGATTCCAGTGCCATGCTTTAACCACCAAGTCTCATATGAGACTTACAAAGACACTGTGTGATACGAAAGCTTTTTTTCAGAAATTTGCGGTATCAGATTTTAACAAAGGTATCTTACAAAGAATACTATCAGTAATACTCTTATTAAAACTCCTGCAAAATGAGTTGTGGCTCGACTTCTTGATGAGAAATTCTAACAACAATTAGTTTTCATATCAAAGAGATTGACAAGAAAAGCTGCCATGAATTAGGCGACGAATAATTTCAATTCAAAACAGGTTTTGTAAACAGATTCAGAAAATATTGAAAACATGAACAATTTTCTCCCACGATTTTTAGATAAATACAGAATATTTTTCCCGTAATTGCACTATTATTTCAAAGTTAGAATTCAAAAGTAATTTGTGCTACTTTAATTACGATTTTCGAAGAATAAGAGATAGAGAGTATTTGCGGGCAAAAGGCGTGAAATTTGATGACATTTTGGGAACATGATGAAACCACGCAAATGAGATTTATATTAAAAAGAAAAACATCAAACAAACAAAAAGTGACATTTAACACGTTTGAAATTCATGCCAGTGTCAGGGTGAAAATACACAAAATGACGGAGAAAAAAGATTCTTCAAATTAAAGTCTGCTTAATCGTTGAGTGAACTGCGGAATTCCAAAACCTTAACAAGAATATGTTACAAATTACTTTCCAAAAGGCATATCTTTGCAAGCTTTGAACTCATTTCCTTTAAGCTTCACAGTGTTATTGTGATATTTTCATGCTCTTTCCAGCTATGGTTATCATTTTTGTTTTATCAATTTAAGAATACCTCCAGATAAAACTCATTTTGTATTCTCTCAAAAACCAAGGAATGCTTTTTTTTAAAAACCATTCACACATTACCAATACATATATATGGAGGGGCTCTACAGCCCCCTTTACACTGGCGATTTTTGTGGCAATTTTCGGAAATATGAAATCTTTTGTCTCATCCTTCAAAAGAGACATTCGTCTAGGAAAATCTTGGTATCCTGAAAAAAACTTTACAAGTAAATTCTTTACAATTATTTATTATGGACAAAAAAATCGCAGCAAAAAAAAAAAACAAAAAACAAAACAAAACAAAAAAACCAATAAAAAAACAAAAAAACGTGTAAACGGTGCTTAAAGCTCGTCATCAAAACTAATTTGGGTTGAAATCGTATTTGTATTTTAGTGTTAAGGTAATGAAAACCTTGGTATTCATTGAAATTTCTTGGCTGACCTCAGCAATAGAAGATGATAAAATCCGTATATCCGCGGCCATGTAATATATATTCTCTATTTCTTCGTGCACCTGCTTTTGACAGCTACAGATTAGGTGAAGTGAATGCGTGCCAATAGAAAGATGAGTAGTCAAACAGAAAAAAAAACGGAACGGGTTTAACTTTAAAATGATCTTGGTTTGTTTGTTTGGAGTGAGACGACGTGTGGTAAATGTCGGTAGTGTTTCCTCTAGGGAAGAAAAATATGAAGGTGGAAGAGGAAAGAAGCAAAGGAAGAAAGAAAGAAAGAAAGAAAGAAAGGAAGGAAGGAAGAAAGAAAGAAAGGAAGAAGTCAGAGAAATAACTAAGAATAGAGGAAACAAAAACAAAAACAAAAAACAACAACAAAAAAAAGAAACAAAACAAAAACAAAAACAAAAACAAAAAAAAAAAATAACAAAACAAAACAAAACAAAACAAAAAAAACAAAAAAAAAAAAAAACAAAACAAAAACAAAAAGGAAAGGAAGGAAGGAAAAAGGGAGCCACACAGGTTCGTCAAGTCAAAACAAAGGCGGGACAACCTCGTGTCCAGCCCAGAAATATTGAAAATCTTTTACAAATATGAGAAATAAAACAAATTTATTTAAAATCCGTGGTGTCCTGCACCAATAAATACCATTATTATTTGCAATAATTATATATCTGGGATGATAAATATTATTGATATTATTCAAAATTATTGTTTTCAACTTCAAAAGGCATCATGATTATCTTATTATACAATCTATTATAAAAAATATTGTTTTTCGTGCTCGCAAAGTGAACTTTAACATGACTTTCCCCTCTTCTCCACTTCACTCACGTGACAAGGCAGCCATATTGGTGTGCCAAACAATAGAAACTTTCTGCACAGTTTTTGCATAAAAATAGAGTTCAATTCCCGGAGGATAGAAATGTCTTATTTTGGCACACCAACATGGCCGCTGTCACGTCACGTGAAAACGCTCTATAGTTATCAAGCGGTGGAATCACGTCAAATGCATCTACGCATAATCCTTGCTGTTCTCGCTTGGTAAAATTAATATAACACATTAGCTATTCAATAAGGCAGGAATCAACATGTGCATTTATGTCCGCATTTTTCGTTCCTTCTTCGAAGACTTTCCTACAAATAGGACATGTCATACTACTTTTCTCAGTATCAGTGACGTCATTCTCCCTACCCCTCCCTAGAGCGGAGAAAATACTCGACTGTTTTTGTCGCTTTGATGTTGATCCCGTTACGTCAGAAGACATTGGTCTCTTTAACGATGTCTTCCCTCCCCGGCCCCTTTTTGACACACTTGTCTTAGCTCCACTAGATTTAGCACCTACTTTCGAAGCGGTGCTTCCCGTTGCTTTGGGGGCACCAAAATAAGAGGATGTAAGAGCTCCATTAAATTTAGTCTCTTTGATGCAATCTTTCGTACTTTTGTCAACAACAACAAGTTCCCCACCATCCGTGTTCTCTGGATTACATTCCGGATTTTCCACGTCTTTAGCCTTGATTTCTGTTTGATCAGAACTTTCTACAGGGCGAAAAAAGGTCTTTATGGTGATCGGAGGGTTGATGGCTTTGGCAAGGGTTTTATTATTGATGGCGGCTACAGATTCTTCGGTTGCCAGTGCTGTCGACTTGAGTGAGTCCTTGATCGACAAACTCCCACTTTTATTCTCCTGAAATAAAGTTTCATTTTTAAAGGATCTTCTATACATTTTCTCCAAATTGAAGTTTTTAACTCAGCCTAGGATTTATCGCAAATTTTTTCGTAAAAAAACTGGGTAAATCTATGAAGGAAATCTTACCAATAGTCTGTCGTTAATGTGTTGTTCCTTTAACAGTGACGTCACTTCCGGAATAAGTTGCTCTGGGTACCGCAATCCGACTAACCGCTGACCATCGTCAAGCTCGACGCGGACGACTCGTAGCGTTCTATTTTCTCGACTGTTTCAAGCAAATTTCATGTATCTGTCATAATTAAAGCTCTGAAAAATTCTTATTACACTACTCTAGAATTAGGAAACAAGAGCTAAGAATAGATTCAAATGACGTCATAAAAATACGTTTAACTAGTTACCAATCTATCGAGTAGAGTCAGACCACAGGGATCCCAATGGATACTTTCGACTTACGTTAGTCCTATTTTATCAGCATTTCGTGCAACAACCCATTCAAGTGTAGATAGTATCGGTACAATTCCACCACAGAGAAGACTGACTTGTGAAATACGACACCCAACTGAAACAAAAACAAAGCTTTAGTTACAAAACTTATTTTACACGACTAATATCCCACATGGTTCTCTTATACCTTTCCTCTGCAGATAAATTCTGAGCATGCGCATTTCGCTAAAAGAACCTTGCTTTTACAAAACAGGCAACCAATGAGATTCAATGCGTTTCTACTTATCCCAGTCTCGTACCAAAAGCCTACGTTTGTACTGGCCTGCGGCGAAGAACGAGGGCTCTGGCATAATCCATTTTGAGACCAGGATTTCTTGGACTTCCGGTATAAGAGCGCTTACGTTAAAAGACATGCCAAAATAAAAGATATGTTCCCGAATTCTAATTTTTATTTCGATCTGAAGTAAACACAGAACTATGTTTGAAAGCATTATCGTTATTGATTATATTTCACTTCTGGAAAATTGCGCGCCAAAACAAAATGTATTATACTTTAAGCGGCTTGTTCTTCGCCGCAGGCCAGAAGGAACGCTGGCTCTGGGTACGAGATTCATGTACTTATCCCTTGAGTTTGAGCATGCGCATTTGACTTACTATGACAACCTCAGTCTCACCTCTACACAGAGCTCCAGATTTACAGTTCGGTCCGTGAAAACAGTAGTCTTTGGTCTTGTCGTATTGAGCTCTCCATCCCGACTCTACAGGGTAAGAAGATCAATATCAAAATCACAATCAAAGATTTTAATTTTCCTAGCCTTATTCGGGATATTCCAATCGGAATGGGCTTCCTTGGCTAAATTAGGAAGCGGAAGACTTGGTACCAAGCTATATATTTGTTCCTGTGTCGATCCACAGGATAACCACAATTTTCATTTCAATTTTCAATTAACATTTTCGTTCTTCTACCACAGGTAACCCACATTTGTAACCTTGGCTTGGTTCAATCTCGTCCCCCGAGCCCTGCATTTCTTTTGGTCAGCACGTTACTCGTTTCCTGGAGCTGACCAGGAGGAACGTGGGCTCTGGGTGGGTGGGTATCAGATTGACCTTGGTTCTTTTAACTTACCAGCTTCTTCAGGAGAGATCTTTTGATATTTATGGAGCAAGTCTTTTTTCTCCTCTTCGAAAGGTGACTGCCCTGTATTTGGTCTGAAACAAAAAGGTTTACAAGGAAAATTAAAGTCTGCTAGCGTTACTATTACAGGTCAAGGGGATGGTGGGTATAACATAAGGAACAAACAAAAGAAAAAATCAATAACTTGTCAGTCCCCTCCCCCACTCCACCCCGCCCTGTAATGAAGTCTACATTACAATCGAATTTTCTATAAGGCATTCCGAAGTTGAGAATAAAATTGGGCCGAATTGGCATTGAAGTGTATTTATGAATTGCTTTTGGGGACGAAATAGACGCCATCTTGGAAATATGCTTCCAAAACAACCCCACAATGCACTGCACTTCCAACTTGACCAAGTTTTTTCTCGACCTTCAGAATAATTTCCTAAATTAGCATAATTTATAAATTTAAAATTCTAAGAATAAATCATAAGCATTAAGAGAGGTGGAGACAGGTTTTTTCACTCTTACCTTATAATATTAAATAAATGAGTAGAAGATTCTTTCTGTAATGCCAGTAAGTAGAATCGTTGGTGTTTCTGTTCTCTCTTGGAGCAGTAGAAGCCATTCAGGTCTGCCTTAGAGCTGTGGTTGAATCGCGATAAGGCTGATTCCCAGTCTACTCCTCGGTCAACGTTCAGGATCACGTGACTGGATAAAGGAAAAGTAGTAAGTCGTCTAACGTCTATATTTTTATCTGTCATAGGAGACGCGGGTGGTGCGGCTAATTTCATTGTGTCATTAGCCATTCCGAGATTGAGGAAAAAGAGGGACTTTTATAGGGGACAAAGTCCATGGCTACTTAAACCAGGTTTTTTCTCAAACTGGGAATTGCTTACAGTCAATTCAAAAAACGTTGTCGTCGACCGGCTCAAGCCTACGCGACTGGACTGAAAGGAATATGGGTAAAAAYCACTGAAGCGGTTAAATATTCGTTATGAATTAATTGTTCTCGCTAGTAATAAGATAATAATGTCGAGAAACAATCCATCAAATGCATGTCTTCGGGTTTAGGGAAAGAAAAACAAAGTAGTTATGATTCAGTTCACAATTCCGAAAATATGAAGGCATTAAAAAAACGTCTCCTTCAACACTTCCCGCTCGCCTGCGAAGGTTCGTGCTGTAAACCAGGCATAACTAGTCAGATAAAATTATGGAGTCAACTCGGCTTCAATGATTACTACCCAGAGTTCCTTTCGGTCCAGTCGCGTAGACTTGAGTTGGTCGACGACATTATTTTTTGAATTGACTGTATACGCTGGTTATTTCCGTTTTCGGGTCACAGTGGACCCTTCTCAAAAGTATCTTGGATGGAGGCTAACATAAAAATACAAGATAAATCACACTTTTTCTCAATGGAATGCGTGGCATTTCTTCCATTCTTTTATCGTTATTCATTCAATACAAAATAAAGATCCCATATTAAGTTGGCGTTTATCAGAGCCTATAAACCAAATCGAAATATGGAGACCAATTTAAATAACTATTGTTCTGAAGTGTCTAGCCTCTCTTACATGTGCTTACACGTGAACACGAGATTGGTCAGTCCTGAACAATAGCTATTCATATTTCGATCAATTGATCGCACAGACAGACAGACGGACAGACAGACAAACAGACATTAAGGTATCTACTGATACGTACTGTGTAGGCATAATACATTTCTGTACTTCAGTGAAGACTGGGCGTGGCTTGTCAATCATCTTGATGGACGACCCAGTTATGTCTGTCACGCCCTCATTAAACCTGAATGATAAAGAGAATCATGTCAAATAATACTCTACCCTCCCATCCCTCCCACTGACTTGATAGCCCTCACTACTTCCCATATTTATTCTGGTAGGAATATCGAATAAATACTGCTGCCGTCGGTGTAATGAAGGTCCATTATATTATACTGTTTTAGTAATCTTCTAGTCTTCCCACCCTCGCTCCCTCTCTCCCTCCTACCCATTGACAGGACAGCCCTTTCCATTCTTTCCTTTCCCATTTCAAGGTGATGCTACATGAGACGATTTTCAGCGCATTACGTTAAACGTTGGCCTCGTGTTACATGGTGCGCGCGGCAACACAAATCAATGACAACAATGTTGTAAGTTTGGAAGGTCGTTCAAAAACCTGCAACATGTTTTGCGCATCATAATATCAGTAAAAATCGTTACCGCGCACCATGTTACACAAGAAGCTTTTTTCGCACAACATTTTTGCGTGAAAAATCGTTGTTGCGAATCGTCTCGTGTGGCACCTCCTTTATTCTCGTTGAAATAGACGTGGCTTTTTAGCGAGCTTTTGGTCCCAGCTCCCTTCTTCTCTCCCTTCCCCTCTCCCTCCAACTGACGTAACATCATTTTTTTCTCTTTCTTTCCCATTTGTATTATGGTTGGAAAGATGAAAAATGACTAGCATGCTCGGATGGAAATCGTTTTACGAATACTTATTGATTAGTTCAAGAACAGTTAGAGGGAATATCGATTACTTACCTGCCTTCTCGTTTTGCTCCCTCGATAACCGCGTTCATACACTCCACAAAATAAGAGAAAAACTAAAGAAAGTAAAAGAAAATCATAAGCAACAATAAATCGGTTTCGAGTTCTCTGTTGCTCAGAGGTGGCCTCGAATTTGTGTAGAATATTCAGGTTTTCCAGTCAAGGCCCGTCAAGTTTCAAAGTGTTCGTATTGTTGAAGTTGTGCATTCTTTACTTTACCGTTGGTATTTGTGAAAGTGGTGGTTGTAAAATATATGAGTTTTCGTCATACCATATTTTGTCGCTCTACGCTCAATCCAAGAATCCTGTTCAAGAATCTAGCAACATCACCGCTGTCTTTCTCTTTGACTGTACTGCTGCCTGGATCAGCTAGTCCCATCATCTGAATACATTCCTGAAGTAAATCAAAACATGCCTTTATTTTATAACAATTGTGAATTTTCTCGCTTTCTGATTGGTCTAGGCAGTTGATCGGAAATAGTGACGTAGAAATAATGTCACTGCAAAATTGAGACAATCTTATTCAGAACACTGAGTTGTCTGGTGTAAATAACACAGTAAATCATTTGATGTAAATACGAGGGTGAAATCCTACCAATTTACCTTTAGGGTCTCATGGAAGCTGTCTAGTTCGTAGGCCGTGGAGATCTGAGCACCAGCAATGACTTGTTGAAGGCTCACCCCAGGTTGTAAATTACTCTAGTGAAGATAATGTAAATTATGAAATAACTGTTCTAAATATCGCGTTCTCATTGGTTGGGAGCGCGTGCTTCATGAGGGCACACAGCACTTGCGCGCACTTTCAGTTTCGTCATTCCTGTAATTTGTATTTTATAAAAGAAATAAAAAACTTGCTTGCTGTGCTGTGTGCAGTCATAAAGCACTTGGGGATTGGCAGAACACTCGAGAAGTGTCTAGAAGCACTCCGCTATTCGTCGTGCTTCTCCTAACACTTCTCTCGTGTTCTGCCAACCCCCGCGTGCTTTATGACAGCACACAGCACGCGCGCGCGTTTTCTATTTCTTCACTTGAGATGCAAGAGATGCAAATGAAAGAATACTTACAGAGCTAATACATTGATACATGCTTCTCAGAGCAGATCGACCATAATTTGTATCAAAGTTGAATTCATTAAGATCTGCACCTGTGGCCGCACGACGGTCACCCTTGGTTAACGCCCCTGGAAATAAATACGTTCTTACAGAAACTCATAAGGGGGTTGAAACGTGTAACAGCCATACATTTCTTTTGTACGATACTCAAGAAATATTAACTTCTTTCTTGACAAATTTCTTTCTAGTTAATCACGTCCTCTTAAAAAATTCCCAAAACTAAGAATTATATAGAGGATATTACATGGGCGCGCGGACATACGAAATTTATCTTCGAGTGTTGAAAAGATCTCTCACGAGTGAGCGCAGCAAACGAGTGAGATTTTGAACACGAGAAGATAAATTTCCTATCTCCAAGCGCCCATGTAATATTCTGTTTATTATATAATTATCCATAAAATCAACTTAATAAGCTTTTTCTTATTATAACTAACTAACTAATAGCTTAAATACACATGGTAACGATATTATCACATGTGAAAATAACATGTTATTTTCACTTGTGAAAATATCAGTTTTTCGAAAAAGAGAAATATAGATATTTTATGGATAATTATATGATAAAGACAGATATTCCAAGTGTTTGATTGAAAGATTCAGTAAATCATCTCATCATCTCATCTCATCACGATCAGGAAATACAGTGAGAAGTTTGATATGTTTGAGAAGCGGCCATCTTGAAACCAAACTCATCATTCCTAATATGGTAACAAAAACTCCTAATTTGCATATCTGGATATCCCCAGAGCATTCAACTTCCTTAGTTTCAAGTTTCTGGTTTTTAAGCCTTCTTTGAAAATTTGATTTGATTTTATGAAGAGAGCCATGTTGGAAGACGAAACAATTCCTTATTTGATATTCACCACTTTCCATACATCGGTTCTCTGGTTACACAAAAAGCACAAATAGACCAGTTTCGAATTCCAAATTACCGCTGTGTTCCTTGATTACAGACTCATTTACACAGGGTTAGCCTCGTATCAGTGTTTAAATATTCACAAATACCAACGGTAAAGTAAAGAATGCACAACTTCAACAATAAAAACACTTTGAAACTCGACGGACCTTGACTGGAACACGTGAATATTCTGCACAAACTCGAGGCTAACCCTGTGCAAATGAGTCTGTAATCAAGAAACACAGCGGTAATTTCGAATCCGAAACGGGTCTATTGAGGCTGCAAGGTAGATTCAAAGAATTATTCAAATTAGAACCTCGACTGAATACTTTGTTTGACCAGTGAACCGATGTATGTAAGGTGCCGAATTATTATTTCTTATCGTACCTAAAGATTGTAGTCGCCTAGCAACAGCAGCAGCGAATCGTCTCTCTCCTCCCAGGTTAGTTGTCACGAGTTTATAGATAGGTCCACTGAAAATACAAACGAAAGAAAACTTATCATTTCTGTAAGCTCATTGGCTGATGCCATCACGTGTCCTGAATCACCTTCTCTGATTGGACCGATGTGATCTTCCCAGCTGTTGGACCGCCTTGTCAGCGCTCCACGGTAGCTCCATGGTGAAGTGGACTCGACGTTTCTGATTGGCTACTCGTAGATCTGAATGCAGGGAGATTCCTGTACTAGCGGCGTCTGAGATGATGGCAACGAGCTTCGATCCATCCATGAAATGATTCCTCTAGAGAAATAAGAAAATAACTTCAAAACCATATTTATTTTAGAAAAAAGATTAAACTCTTGGCTGCTCAGGATCAGCATCAAGACACCTCTTTACCTTAGGTATGTTTTTCCAGTTCAGACCACGTGTCATTCTCTTGAGAATAAGATTCTTTGTTTGAGATGTTTCCATATTCATACGAAAAAGTATATCCTGGCTTAATGATGATGATGATGATGATTATGATTTTTATAGTCATGATGCTCAACCAACTGAGCCAATCGGTTGGCGGGTAACTAATGCATATCTTCGAAGAGTAGCTATCAACTAAATTATTAAACCGCTCTATTTACACTGTACTACTACTATCTGACTCACAAGTCTCGTTAGAAGGTTCACTCCTAGCCTCGTTTTCAAGACAAAACTCACCTCTTGTATATTGAGACTTTCTACTTGAGTACTGTCTGACTCCCGAGCCTCGTAATGGGGTTCTCTATCACTGGCAGTCCTAACCACGCGACCACGCCTCCCGGTCATCTCTGCCACGTGACCTGGGCCTCCTAACTGATCGATGAGGTCATCTAAGGGACTGAAGTACGATAGATTTATAAGCTCAGTTACATATACCTCGCAACAGCACAAGTGAGGCCGCCTAATAGAGGTTTTGCACCATTCCGTGCCCATGCCCATAATACGGCTTGGGCTGCCTGTGGTTAGATGGCAGAACAATAAAATACCTTTGCTCTTAGGAATTGAATTATTTCTCATGTAAAACGTATTGTTCCTGGCATCTAACATTGCTGCCGTCACGTGATGGTGTAAAACCGTTATAGAGCGTTTTCACCTGACGTCACATCGGCCATGTTGGTGTAACAAAGCAAAACACTTTCTATCCTCGGGGAATTTCACTCTCTTTTTTTTGCAAACTATGTCCAGAAAGTTTCTATTGTTTGGTACACCAATGTGGCTGTCTTGTCACGTGAGTGAAAACGCTCTATTGGTCTTCTGATGTTCAAGCCAACCAACATGGCGGCCATGGCGTCACATCATTACCGACACCAATTTACCTTATGGGGAGACCGATCTTCTTGATAAAACCAAGAAGAAGTGACTTAGCAGTGACAGACCACTTGTCCTCCACAACTGTACCATCCTGTCAATCAACAATACAATAAGTCACGTGACTAAACTCCCTTAAACAATGCAGTTGCGTTAGAATAAACACCCTGAACACCCGCTGTGGTGGACGCGTAAATATGAAAATGGCGTAAATGGAAAATCAAATATTTTGTAAGAAGTTGTGTTAAAAAAATCCTGAAAGGTAAGGGATTGATGCCAACATCATTACTTAGACATTCTATAGCCGACGATATACTAGGCGATTTTATACGCTTGTTGGAGCGAATTTTGATCGTCGCTTGAAAACTCGTCATGTGTGTATGCTACTGCGACGGCGAGTTTCCAGAGCGATCTTGATCGGAGCGACCAGCGATCTAAATAATCTGGCATGTCAGATAATGGCGATCAAATTCGCTGGCGATTGGCTACGATCAAAATTCGCTCCAACAAGCGTGCATGTCGTCGGCTTTTAGTGTGAACGTACCTTGGTCTCTATCTTAGTAGGAAAGAACTGTAAGATAAACCTGGTCATGATCTCCTCTGTGATGGAGATGAATCTGTTGATGGTTCCTCCGTTACGATTCAGCTCACTTTCTAAACTTGCCTGTTGGTCAGCACATACAAATATCAATGTACACTCCTTTTTCATACATATAATTAATGCATAGTTTTTGAGGGCCACAGGTTTGTTGGTATTTTTATACTATTACGTGCCACCCTCGTTAAATAAAGTATTTATTATTATTATGAAGTGTCTGGTTGCCAGAGGCTAGCGATAGCGAATATCGTATTGCAAACGATTCTTGGCGAATCTAGGGTCAAACAAGCTAGCGTGATCACATGGATAGCGTGCGATCGAGTTGACCCATTAGCAATAAATAGCGTTGATCGATATCGCGGTAATTACCGATCAAATAGCTCGGAGCTGCTGATGACCAAAGATAATGCTAGCGTAATCACCAGAATAGCGTGTGATTGTAATAGTGTGTGTTTAACGTATATAGGCGGCTAGCGGGCAGTCAACAAACAACGGTTATCGTAGACTATTCGCTGCTACACAGATCGAGTCTAACTTTGACTAAATTTCATTTAACCACATTTAGAAAGCGAGGCCAACAAACGTATACTAAAAGAAGGCGACGATTCTTGTGCACCCTTTGAACCCCCATTATTTAAATTCATTAAAATTTTCAGTCTTCTCACGGTTTTTATACCAAAGGAAACCCACTTTGTCAGTTATTAGTTATTTGTACGGTACTAACCTCTCCAGTTGTTTGTAGACCAATCACAACACTCATGTTATTCTGAAGGGCTGTCTTGGCTTCTTGCACGATGGTTGGTACTTTCATGCTCATACTAAACAGTAGGAATAACTTCTGTTAAAATGAAATAGAACTCCCAGGATCACGTGACTCCATATTAACACCATGCACCATCAGCATCAACTTCACTACCACCATCAACACCATAATGACCTCCATCATTACCATCGTCATCATGACTTCCATTATCACCATCATCCTTATTATCACCATCATCACCATCACCACCATCATCACCATCATCATCACCATCACCACCATCATCACTACCATCATCACCACCATCACCACCATCATCATCATCACCACCATCGTCTTTGTCATCATCATCACCATCACCATCATCACCACCATTATCATCATCATCATCATCACCACTATCGTTATCATCATCATTACCACCACCACCACCATCACCATCAGCGTGTAGTCATCACCATTACCATCAACATGTACAGTGTATAATCATCATCGTGTAGTCATCACCATCACCATCATCGTGTAGTCATCACCATCACCATCATCGTGTAGTCATCACCATCATCATCATCGTTTTGTCATCACCATCATCATCATCGTGTAGTCATCACCATCATAATCATTGTGTAGTCATCACCTACCAAAGCTGTTTAAAGAACCTCTGATGACAGGACCAGAACTGTGACCACAATCTAGGGGTAGCTGACTTGGTCCTTGCGACTGCATACTCCAAGGATGTCTTTATTTCATTCCTGGACAAAAACAAATCATGATTACCAGTATTTCTGAAAGAACAGGCCTCTATTGATAGCTGGCATTATAAACTGGTTAGTTGAAAAAAACTGCGAGTTATGGCCACGGCACTACTGGACCCGAAGTTGTAGCTTACTCACTTATTGAGCTGCAGACACGTTCGTCGTTATAGCACTCTAGTATGATTCATTTGGATTATCATTCACTGATTCATTGTGTAGAATATTGTGGTCTATTGCAGAGGAAGGTCCATCTGTATCTGTATCTGTATTTGTATCTGTATCTGTATCTGTATCTGTATCTGTATCTGTATCTGTATCTGTCCATCCGTCTGTTTGTTTAAGGTTGTTTTCTGTTTTGTCAAGACTGGACGGCGTACAATCTATAACTTGTCATCGCTTGTCACCACTGCAAAGTATAGCAGTGGCGCAGCTCAAACGGGGTTGAACTGAAAGCATGTGAAGGCGCCTCTGGCAGCCGCTATACAGTCCATGTATGACCACGGAGCACAGCTCTAACCAGTTTGAACTAGTTATATAGTTATATATAACACAAAGGTTACGCTACTTACCAGACATGTACTGAGGTATCATAAACTTTTCTTTGGTCATCTGTTAATACTGCTTCAGCATTCATAAACTGATAACAAATATATATAAGATGACACGCATTTATGAGTATAGCTATATCATACTTAACAAACTGTTGTTCAAGTCAACAAACATGGCGGCTATAGACCCCTTGCATGTGACGTCAAAGCAGCTCAATTTGGAGGACAAAACAAAGGAATTTAAATCTCGTGAGAATTGGAAACCTTTTGTTATGTCCTCCAAGATGAGCTGCATTCCGATGTACTGCGAAGTAGTACCCAAGACTAAGACATGGTCGATATGTTTTTTTTTTTAAATGAAAAGAAAAATCAAGGCCAAATTACTCTGTTGGCGTCACATGCAAATCAAGAATACAGGCTTTGCACCGTCACCTGATGGCAGCCATGACAGGTGACATGAACAATTGAATCTGGTCTAATCTGAATGAGAAAGAACTCAGTTTCCCAGGGAAAGAGACTATTGTTGTGCCTCCTGTCATGGCTGCCATCACGTGACAGCAGCCACATGGTACATGGCAGGAACAATAGAATCGTTTTACATGAGAAAGAATTCATTTCCCAAGAGCAAAGGGATGTTATTGTTCAGCCATCTGACCACAGGCAGCCCAAGCTATATTATGGCGGGGGCACTTGATGGTGCTAAGCCTCGATATACTTAAACAAAAAACAACAACAATATACTCATATTAAGAACCCACCTCTGCTTGTCTGAAGCTCAGGCCCCTTGAGACATACATTCCAGATGCCTTCATTTCCATAGCCAGCATCTCTGCTGCACCTGTGAGGAGAAAAATAATACAGATACACGACGTCATTTTCTGTCTCGTGTGAAGTGTTCATCAGCTAGTTTTCACTAGAATTTGTTATGACTATTTGAGGTGACTATTTGAGGTCTATAGTCTGCCTGACAAAAACTTACTACTCAGTACTAATATCAGGGGAAATAACGAAAAGCTTAGCTCACCTAGACCTCGTTTGGTAATGGAATCCAGGAAGGACTGGAATGATCGAAAGGCTGTCCCTACTCCCCACAGTCCAAGCCTCTCCATGAAAGCCTTAAGAGATAAAAACAAGGTTATGAAGATCACAGTGGTGGAAAGATAATATCTCCCAAAGATATGTTGAATAGTACACACATTTTGGCCACAAAATTCTGCACAATGTACAACTTAGAATCCTCTGAACTGGGAAAAAATTACGCTCAAGTGGGTCGAGTGTTATCGTTGGAAATCCAGGAGAAAAATTTGGTTGCTTGTTTCTGGTAGTGAGAAACAAGTGACAGAATTTTACCCCTAGGTTCCCGAGGATGGTTAGGCGTAGAAAGTGTAAAATTAAGGAAGATATTCATTGACAAAGTAAATAACATTTTTTTACCATATTTTTGACATCAGTAACTCCAGTGGCACTACAGTACACCACTCTTGCTTTAGGTAACAGTCTTAAAAGACAAATAATATAATGGCAGTTAGTTATGATGTCACATGCAAACCTATTGAGCAGGTGTATGTTACGTCATAGCCGTCATCTTGGTTGACGATAACAAAGCATTCCTTATTAGCTTCTCTTGTTAGATCAACCAACATGGCGGCTGTTTGATTGGTATCCTCCTATTCTTGGGGTGCATGTTACGTCATAGCCGCCATGTTGGTTGACTATACAAAGCATTCCTCATGAAGCTTCTATCGTTAAATCAACAAAAATGACGGCTGTTTGATTGGTATCCTCCTATTCTTGGGGTGTATGTTACGTCATAGCCGCCATGTTGGTTGACAATAATAAAGCATTCCTCATTAGTTCTCCTGTTAGATCAACCAAGATGGCGGCTGTTTCATTGTTTTTCATATCTCAAGGGATTTTGAGTCACATGGCTGCACGCTTTCTATAGATCCATTTAGTTGATCTGAGAAAAATCACAATCGAGAAAAAAAAAATTTATGGTACCACCATATTTTGATTCGGTATAAGTTATTTTTACAAACCGTTGAATAGTTGTTACAGCAAGAGCTACTTTGGTGCTGTTTTCTTCCTTCCCCTGAAAGATCCAGAGAGAACTGTGTCAAGCAAAGCAATTTTATAATTGAATCTGATCAAATATAACATTAATTCATATTTTTCCACTACTAGAGCGGCCAAAAAAGGCCAACCATAAATGTGACATTTTTCCTAGAGAGGCCAAAAGCAGCCAGCAGAAAAACATTTCTGCTTTGCAATTATCCATCCCCTAGGACATTTCTAATGTGTTTACCACTCCTAGGTGGACGGCTTAATGCCTAACAGGCCTTGTGATGCAATTGATAAGGCAGCTGGTAGATTGAATTAGAATTTAGAAGTTGATTTTTATGGAGGGAGGAAAACTGGAGAACCAGGAGGAAAAACTATTGAAGCACAGGAGAGAACCAACAAACAGCTCTACTCACATACGATACCGAGACCAGCAGAGCTCGAACCCGGGTCGCATTGGTGAGAGGAGACGCATTAGCAGCGCACGCCACCCATTCTTCCCAATTTCCCATTCCTATGTGTTGAAACACGTGGGCTATTGTTTTTTTTGAATCATTAACAAATCAGATTCTATCAACTGCTTTGATGTGTGTTATAAGGCCTCAATATATACTGAGCATATATTTTTCATTTTGATATTGAGAAAAAAAAAACACCCTAATTATGTTCCAGGAGGAGCCTGTGTTGGACCCTTTTAGCCTCTAGTAGTGAAAGGGTTAATATCATAAAAAAGAAAAAAACAAAGGGAGAGAAAATGAGAGAAAATCAATGAAAGAAAGGAAGGAATGAGAAGAAGTGAGTTATAGAAGTGAGGGATGGAGGGAAGGAGGGAAGGAAGGAAAAAGGAGGAAAAGAAAAATGGAAAGCACTAAAGAAAGAAATAAATTAGAAGAAAGAAAAAGAAGAATAAAAAAGGAAAATAAAAAAAATAAATAAAAAAGAGAAATTGAAATACTGAAGATACAGTTTTTATTGACTTACTGGGATGAAATGCTTTGCTTTGTGACACTCGTCAAATATCAGGCATCCATCGAACGCTTCTCCTCCACACCAGTCCATTAACTGCTGAAGACGAGTCTGCCGACCAGTGCCTATTCATTTGAAAAATGAAGGTGCATATCACTACCTTTATCCCACGCATATTCTATATATTATAATTATTTAAATCGTTGACGGATGGAGGGAGGGAGGGGGG
>NW_022261440.1:29460-40500 GCF_009602425.1 Actinia tenebrosa | reverse complement strand
CTGTGAGTTAGTCGTGCCCTGACTTAGATCAGCCCAGAGGTTGTTTCAGGATTTGATCTGTGATTTAATCAGCTATGCCCTGACTTAGATCAGCCCAGAGGTTGTTTCGGGGTTCTATCTGTGAGTTAGCCATGCCCTGACTTTCATCAGCCCAGAGGTTGTTCCATGGTTCGATCAGTGAGAGAGCTGTGCCTTGACTTAGATCAGCCCAGAAGTGTTCTCAGGGATCAATCTGTTAGTTAGTGTTTCAGGGTATCAAAAACAAATTGAGGAATTTTTTTTAAGGCTATGTGATGGTAGTATGTTAGTAATGGTTATAAAATATTATTGTAACTATTAATAACAGTGTAGGCGCATGCAATGCATACTTCGTCTCCTTGTCCAGTTGTTGACAGCCTTCAATGACTTTGATAAAGCAACCAATGTCATTCAAATCTCTGAAAACCAATAACAATATTTTGCAAAAAAAGGTTACTTCTGTGTATGAGTAATATGATACAGTGTTGAACAACAGGGTTCATGTTGGATTCCCAAGGACTTTTCTAGGAGGTATTCAAGAAGGTAAATTTGAATTTTTAAGGACATTTTCAACCAATAACCAATATTTTGCAAACAAATGTCACTTCTGTCTATAAGTAATATGATACAGTGTTATATAACACCTGGTTCATGTTGGGTTCACAAGAAAAAAATCAAGCACTTTTCTAGGAGTATTAAAGAAAGTAAATTTGAATTTTCAAGGACATTTTCAAAGCATTTCCCTAAAGCTTTATTTGTTGCTGTGCTTAATGAAGGAGAACACTTTTTAAATCAAGCAACACATTTGGATTGTTTGTTTGTTTGTGGTTGCACATTTGGCATATCCCCCACAGATTTTCCTGGGTAACCACAGGTAGCCCAAATAACCACAATTTCTATAATAACGGTTTATTTTTGATCAATAGGACGTTTGCATGATGGCGTCATTTGACTCCCACTACCAAGATACTTCGCGAATTTTCTTTCTCATTTAAATTTGTATTCCCTCATGAGAATAGTAAGACAATTGGTGCTAATTAACTGAACAAAAGAAAGTGTGCAAGGGAGTCTGGTAGTAGAGGTCAATGACGCCATTATGCAAACGTCCTATTACTTTTTACCAACATTTCATATTATATATTTTATCATTTCATTTTGAAATCTTACAGCAATGACAAAATAATCTATTTTCCAAAGAGTACTCAGGGTCTTTTGCAATGAATTTTTTGTTTGTTTTTCAAGAGCTTAAAAACAACCTTGAATTTGTATCATAAATTCAAGGGCTTTTATTCATCATTTTCTTCTTTTTTTATTATTTGTGAAATATAAGACTATTTCCTCACCTCTGAGCATCAACTTTAAGATCAGTTGAAATACTAAACCAAATGTGCTTGCATCTGCCTCGGGCATAGTTATCCAAGATTATCCCTGAGATCTGAAAAAATATCATCATGATATCGGTCCAAATCTTTATTTAAATCTCTTTACAAGTTGTCATACATGTATCTTTTAAAATTTACTGTGGTTTTGGATATTCTGTGAACTCAGATTTTTCAACGGCTTGTTGTGAAGATTTTTTGTTGTTGTTGTGAAATTGGTTTTTCACTGCTGCCAGTCAAGAACATAAATGGTACCTGACTGATTATTTTTGATTGATGGCAGCGAAAAACCGAATTTCAGTGTGCAGCTCGTAACTACTCAGTATCTCATAATATTGAACCTACCTGGTTTTTATTGCATAGGATATAATACCTGGTTGCTATAATCGGTATTATTCTATTACCTGTCTTCCTTTGCCGACACCAGCTCCATCTCCAATAAAGAATCCAGCTCTTTGTTCGTTTGGAAGAATTATTTGATGTCTCTGGCACTACAAAGATGAAAGTGTAATGTGAAGTCCCAGAAATTATCTATACCCACCCCACAAAGGAATTTGGAAATTTTCGAAGGGTTGGTGGAGGGGGGGTGGGTCAGAGAAAGAACGAAAATTGCAGGTTCGTATGGAAGAAAATTGGAATTTCCAGGGGTAGGATGGGGTCTTAAAAAAATTCCTCTGCGATGGGGTATGGATAATTTCTGGAACTACTGTACACAATAAGATTTGCTATAGAAATATTTATCATTATAATGCATCCTCATGATTCTAGCTAGCGCTAAAATCATTTTCATCATCATCATCATTCCCATCAATCATCAGCTTCATCATAACCAAATCCACCAACAATTTATCATGGAACACTATACTTTATCATTAAAACCAGAGAATCCAGACAAAGATATGACTTACTGCATATAGAACTCCCTCTAGCTGGAGATCACTCAGTTTTCCTGTGGACACAACATCTGTTGGTAAGGAATCAAAGAGAGGGTACTTGGCTTCTGGTGGTGGCTGAGCCTGTTTGGAATGAGCAATGCAATTAATAAATAGATTGAAACAAACTAAGTAAATAGCATCTTCTTTATCATTGTCACCATAGGCATTATCATTATCACCATCATGTCATCAATATCATCATGATGATGATCATGACTAATATCCTCATGATCATGATCAGCCCTCATTATGATCATAACCATCATCTATCATCATCAACATCATCATTTCACCACCATCATCGTCATGGCATCATCATCATGATCACCATTATCATCATGTCATCATCATCGCATTCATCATCACCATCAACCATCATCATTGCCATCATCATATCATTTTCATAATACATTTTACTCACATTATCATGCCTATGATTGGCTACGACAGCCAATCCTTGATAGCAAATGAACTTGATACAATAATAATATTGTTTATTGTATTTGATGGTGTGCAATCAAATACAAAGACATGGTTGCCACATTGGCAGTATTGTACAGTAGGTGGTACATGTAACACATAAACAAATAATAATTGGCTAAATAAATTCTAGATAACGTACAGCTAAACATCCAGCTTCAACAATATCTCCAGGGTGCTTCTTGATGTCCGGCTTATGAAGTGACCGACACTGGTAACTAGAGAACACTTCCTTGCTGTAAACAACAAAGAAAGACCATTACATTCATCATTAGTCATTAAATTTACATATAGGTTATGAGACTGCTATTCGTGTATAAGCCTTTTCATAGTTTAAGAATCGATTCCACTGAGCATGCGATTTTATCCCGAATTTCTCGCCTTCTGTTGTTTAATTAAGAACAAAAGAAGGTTTAGACAAAAGAAGGTGAGAAATTCGGGATAAAATCGCATGCGCAGTGGAATTGATTCTTAAACTATGAAAAGGCTTATTACAGCCAGATAATTTTACAAGTGAAAGCGGCAATATTTATTTTGAGAAAAGATACAGCTTCATCAGTAAAATTATTTGGCTGTAATACACAACTATAGCAGTGTAATAAATAATAATAATTTATTAAACAATTATTGTTTATTGTACAACATGAAAAACATTGTCTCCCCGATTAGTAGGGCGCTTGTGCCTGGCTAGAAGAATTCGAAACATTAATAAAGTTATTATTATTATTTCAAAACCAGTTCACAGACGGTGTATTATCGCTATGTAATTGCCCTATTTCACTATGACGTCGCTGCTTGTTTATGTAGGGATAGAATCGCCAAATCCAATAGAAAATTCAACATAATTTGCTCCTAGCGAAACAGTTTAATCTAAAATGGCCTGGTTTTCAGATATAATATGTGTTAATATGTACTAAAAAAATTTCAGAGCTTTTGCTGGCTATTTTCTACTTCTCTTCGTGGATTGATACGGGTTTTAGAACAATTTTCAGTAAATTTGCGTTGATTTGACCCCATCCGCCAACCATGATCCTTTGCATTTAAACAATAGATTGTTGAAGATTGTTTTGATGTGACGTCAAAGTGACTTAGGGCAATTGCACTCTCGGAAAATGGTTGTAATACACAGGAAATTGAGTGTGTCATATAATAAAAGTAATAAATTCATTTTAAAACCATTGTCTTAGATTGGGGAGGGGAGGTTGACAGTAGTACTGATGTTTTGAAGAGAAAATCTAAGCCAAGCAAAATATAAAGCTTCTAAAGCTTAACATCAATTCATAAAAAAATTCTTTACTGCCTCAGCTACCTTCATACGTCCAGGGAATGGAGGGGGTGGGGAGGGTAAGGTTGACATCAATACTAATCAATGTATCATAGATAAAATATAAAATATAATTTAAAACATAACATAATTCATGACCTATTCCCTTACAGGCTAAGCTACTATGAAAAGAGCTTAAAACAGCTTGCATAGTCTAGCGAATGAATGTTGTTTTATTTCCTAGATACCTTCGTTGTTCATCGAGAACGCCATGCGCCATCTTGTTTAGTTCTTCCTGTTCTTCATTTGACCCAATAACTCGATTAATAACCATTTTAGCCGGTGTTTGGCCTAGATTAGCCGTAGGTACGAACATAATTGACAGTATGAAGCTATATCATTAAAATATTACGGTGTAAATTGAGAAAAATATAAAGTTTTGGTCAGAAATTTTTGAAGTTTTGTGGAGCGAAAGTCCCGCGCATAACTTTAGGCACCAGTCTCTTTCGGATGGAAATTCAAAACTCTAAGGGAGGGGATGGAGGGATTTACCAAATAACCAAATAATAGGAATTTTAATTATTTTAAGCCAAACAGGCGTAAAAATTTCATGGTATCGCGATTCTCCTCCCCTATAAGTTTGATCGAGGAAGCCATTGTCGTCTCAGAATTACCGCACGCGATTGGCTCAAAGCGTTTGATTGACGGCGAAAATAGCACTTTTTGGTATCGACAATGCAATGGTTCTCTCAAAAAAATTCTTCTTCTCTTTTACAACTTTTATGACAAAAACTATTTCTTGACGATGTGGTACGAGGATAAGGGAAATTACAAGCTACATATCTTGCACTATATCTTTCAGGTGAGTGAAAAATATCGTACAAAATTTGATTTCTTTCAAGTTACGCTTCGAAAAAAATTGCTTTATTAAAATACAATTGTTTGAATGACAAAAAAATCGTAGAATCAGCTATTCTTCTATTGACGATTTGTGTTTTAAATTAGAATTTAAATTAGGTTTTATCCCAGAACATTTTAAAAACAATTATTTTCAAATGAGCTTCTTCGGTTTTGTAAACTCAACGAAAATGTCAAATTTGCTTGAGCGAACACTTGGCGAGCAAATTTCCAATGCATTAGAAGCTAAAGAATGAAGTATAAAAAGGAAAAAAGAAAAAAAAAGTGTAAACAGTTTAAGCAATAAAACTATCTCACACTTCACTAATTTTATTATGATGAAAGTCGAATTTTGATGAAAACAAAGCTTTCGAAAGCGAAGAGCATTTTCCAGTATCCGTTGCTAGGGAAACAACACTTCCCTTGCTTTAATTTCCTTTTTCTTTTTCTTTTTTTTTACTGAAAAATAGTAGAATAATCGCGATACCGAAAATAATTGCGATTTTGAGACGTTTCCAACTTCAGTTTTTGCCAATCATTACCAATATTTTCTGTACCGCGCTCTCCTCTCCTGTGTCATGTCTCAGGCACACGGCGAGCAAAATTAAGAAAAAACTATATAAAGAATAAAAATAAATTAAAATGGGTGACTTTTCATCTTAAAACTAACATCATTCAAAGAGTTTAAGAGCGAAAATTCTTTGAAGCCCACTCAAACCACACCCAAAAAATGAGACTATCAATAGGCCATTTTCTCTGAATGATTATAATGACACGAATATGATGTTATATAACACTTTCCAAAACACGTGCTCTGTTTTTTTCCGGACAAGGTCATCTTTTTTTTCTTTTTCTTCACACAGGCAGACTTAAACGGGTCTTTTAGAGTTTGGGATGAATTTGCTTAAATAAGTAAAGTAAAATCACAATAAATAAAGTGAAATAATGTTTTCAAGTTTATTTCGAGAAAAGTATGACCAGCTCAAATGAAATCACACCCAAAAAATATGGACAATCTAAAACACATTCGACTCTCTAACAGATTTAATAAGATCTAGATGGGAATGGCTGTTATATAATATATTCTATAACACTTGTGCCGTTTGACACGCAGGGCGCATTTAAATGGGGGAGGGGGGGGGTGGGGGCAATGGCTCCCTCTACACATTGTTTTTTCCCCTCTCGCTGCAGCATTTCTGAAAACCATATGTTGGCAATTTCTTTAGAAGCATGTTATTGGGCAGTCCTCTGGTTTTTCTTATCGCATGTCATAGTCTGACTTAACGCTGATTTTTCTTGTTCCCGCGCCCCCCTTTATATTACAGATCTGACCGCTTCTGGAATCGTTAATTAATATTCAAAGCAATAGTCGGCTTATTTATAGGACTATAAATAGCGGATTTTTTTCAGTCGAGTTAACATCTTCTGTACGTATGCGTACATTGCACATGAAATGAGTTGATCAGTAGAAGGAAGCGTTGTCCTTAATTTGGAGCATGAAAATAAGGATTTTTTCCCCAATTTTTGACATACGATACATCCGATCAAACTTGTCACGCGAATAACGAGAAAACGTTACTGATAAAGAACAGTGAAATTCAACACTGTGCGAAGGAATTTGATCAGATATTGGGGTACAAAAGCAGATCGACCCCGCAGTTAATCATCTATCAAAAGGGCAGTCGTGAAGTACTGAACAAAGCAACACTGGACCTTTTTGAAGGATAATGTTATTTGCCTCACAATACAGAAATGATTTCCAACGCCGAAAATCCCGGGGAATTCTCGAAGTACATGTATGGAGTTGTAACAACGACAGTATTTTTCATCATGATTGGTGCTATCATTTGTAATATTCTCGTAGCCGCCGTGATCTTTAGGAAAGTCCAACTCTACTCAAATTCCTCCAACAAGTTTGTGTTCAATTTGTCTGTTGCGAACTCAGCTCTCGCGGTTTTTGTGCTACCGTTTGTCATTGTATCTATTGCCAAAAGAAGATGGGTTTTTGGCGACATTTGGTGCCAAGCTTCTGGTTTTATTACAATACTACTCAGTACAGACTCACTTTTGACGGCAATGATTTTGAGTATCGACCGATACCACTGTATCGTAAACCCACTAATATATCCTCTAAGGATGTCGTCCCTAAAAACGAAAGTCCTCATTGTTTACACTTGGCTACAGAGTTCGTTCACGGCAATTCTTCCACTGATTGGATGGGGAAAATATGGATATCAAAGGCGAAAGTTTTCCTGTACGGTTCAATGGGGAAGTGCCGTCAGTGAGGGATACACTAAACTCTTCGTCACAACCACTTTTGTTCTACCTTTCATAGTTACGTGTTGGGCTTATTATCATATTTTAAAAGCTGCAAGGCAACAGGCTCGAAGAGGACGACCGGCTCGAGTTGTTAACCGGGCGTCTATTACCTCGACTACATCTGGTAACATTAGTGGGCTAAAAGCTGTCAAAACTACTATCATTGTCTTAGGGAATATTTTACTGTGTTGGGGAGTTTATATAGTAACTATTCTACTTGAATCTGTTAAGTTAAAGACCCCTGATAGTTTGCATGTGACTGCTATGGTACTAAGCTTTCTCGTTACGTGTCTCTATCCTATTATTTACGGTATCAGAGTCAAAGCTATTCGAAGACACACACGAAAGCTTCTAATATCTGTGCTCTGTTGTTGTTGTGGATATGATAACACTGTGAGACCAATCAGCGCAYCAGAAGCAGGGTTCTGTGTAGCTCCTTCTTCTAGGATGTTCAGGATGAGGTCTGTCTCAGATGGTTCTGTCAATTCGATAGCTTTAGAAGGCACAGCTGAACCAGATACTGAGGTCTGTATCGCAGGATGGTGTTTACCCACCATTGTCGAAGAAACAGACGACACCAGCCAAATGAAGTTACCCAACTCAGAACTCACTGATCTTGATGAGATAAACTACGCCTTACCCGGACAAATACCTCTATAAAATCGAACAGAAGTCAATCCATCCTTAAAGAGAACCTTATCTAAAAGACTAGTATTATTAAATTTAGATAAAAAGAAAGATTTATTTAAGTCAGAAATATTTTTTTCCATGATAATATTTTTATTTTAAGTGCAATGTATATATTTCTGTCTTAAGCTTTGTAAAATCCATCACGTAGGTTTTGAAGCTATTTATGTAGATAAAAATTTCTGTTATTAAAATAATTCTCTAGTCGCAAAATTCTTTTATGAAACTCGAAACTCTTTGCAGGAGCCATATTTGCCTTCTACCGGATAAAACTTGGGTGGTCAAGCGAGCCGGCTTGTCGGTGTCACTGCTCTCTGATTGGTCCAGCAACGTTGCATCCATCATTATCAGAGCCCAGACAGTTGGAGTGTTTGATAAAAACATTTCAAGGCCGGACCACCCGCGAGAACATCCTATAATCGATGCAAGCTCTACATATCTTTCGGCCTTATCTAGGTTCCTATGCAGGGAATCCTGGAGAGGGCTTATCCCTTAAGACAGGCGAGTTCTTCGACTTGATGTATTAAAACCGAAATAATAATAATAATATTAATAATAATAATAATGAAAGCTTTATTTCTAACATTTTTACAGCAATTATAAATCTCTCTCAAAGGCAATTTACAATTGAGTACTCGAATATGACTTTACGAACACTTGAAAATTTACAAAACTAAACCTTTATCAATTCAGGATCATCCCATGCTTTGTTACGACAACAAAAAATGTAATAAGTGGATCTGATGATGATTTTCGTTACGCTCCTAAATATATAATTCTAATAATAATATTATTATTATTATTAATATCAATTTATTTCTTAAAGACGCATAAAACATAAGGTCTCTATGCTTCTAACAAGAATAAAATATAAAACATATAATTATGAAATAAAAAATATATATAAGATATAGAAAAAATAAAAACATATATAATTGTATATATCTATCCAATATAGAAGGAAAAAAATCAAAAAAAGAAAACAACAACAACAACAACAACAAAGTAATCTTAAAGTCAAACGTCAACAATAATATTTCTCAAAAACAGAAGTCTTCAGGTTGTTTTTTTCCATACGCACAGGTATCCCAGTACAGAGCTACCTTTCCAATAATTCTCTAATTCTATCTTCGTACTGTCCACACGAACTCTTTATTCCCCAGAAAGAATCTAAGTCATTATACACCTTCACCGGAAGATTTGGGTTATTTAGGTCCGCACACATCTGACAATTCCAAGGGTTCGGATAATCTATTTTATACTTGAGTTTCCACTGAAAATACTCATTGTACGCTGTATCGTTCTTATCCAAGTATTTCAAGTAACTCGCTAAATCTTTCAAGGACGGGAAGTCCATAACATTGATGTACGAACCTGGAATTGCAATTTTTGAATCGTACTTTAGAGGCCCTAATACAATAGGGACCATGTCATGGTGAAAAGGAGTGTACCAGTACTTCTCAGTGACATAATCAATACAGTTCCTATTTTCAAAGGATAAATAAAACTTGAATCTTTTTAAAAGCTTGTCACAATCGCGTGTTTTTCTATTACAACGATTTTTTTGATTGTATTGTTTCCCACACGCTCCAAATACAGTAACATTAACGTATTTTAAGAGTTTAGCTGTTACATTGTGTCTAAGGTTTCCACAATGACTAACCATCCAAGCTATAAACTTGTCTTTGCCTTGAGCATAATTCTTTAGATGTCGAGTAGTTTGTTTTTCAGTCGAAGCTAAAGGACTGTAATAGTTGTAAGGTACGAAGAAGTCCGAATCTCCTCGGTAAGTCATCGTCCAGTTGAAAAAACCGTTGTACAGTGCTGGCTTATAGTACGTAAAATAAGGATTCTCGTGCATGAAATAAACCCATCTTTGTTTCGAAGTTCTGTTTTGTGAAATCTCTTTCATGGTATTTACACTTGGCATGTCTCTGCCGTGAAAAATCACCACGTCGCTTCTTGCCAAATCCATTTTATCATACGTTAGTCTACAGTTCGTTACCTTGCATGTTTTACCTCTAAAATGAGTGAAATTATAAGACGTTTCCAATCCTCTCCAAGGAAGACGACCAAACAGTGGCGTGTAAATCAAAACCAGTTGATAGCTTTGCTTTCCTTTCTGTCTTTTGAAGTGAGCCATGTCTTTTTGGCTGAACTTTTTCTCCGAAAGATTTTCGGTTCTTCCCTGGAAGCGTTCAATGTCGTACTCAGTGTCTTGTTCCAAGTACATCTTCATTGTACTAACACTTTTATGAGAAAAATCAACAAAAATATCTTCCTGAAACCAAATGATTCCTAAAGTAATCAAAGCAATACAAGTTACTACAGAAATAAACACAACTCTCAACAACATGTTGTTACTCGGTTGGGGTTAGAAAACTACGTGTAATAGGAAAATAATTAAGAGAAGAGAAAAGTATTTTTAGTAAACGTGTCAATTATAATTATTCACGAGGAAGAATTGGTTCGTCCTGCTAAGGCTCATGGGTTCTACGTCTTGGATACATTCTGCAGCTAATTAAAATGATTATTTTTCGATTCGATTTACTTAAACTTTAAGTTTAAATTAATCCACTACGATTTGGCGAATTGCTTTTATTGTTGTTGTTTATAAATTTATTCGTATGTACATGTACTATCAGAGTATGCGTGCTTTGAAGGACCATCGCGTTTCTAAGCGCTTGAAAGATCTCACCAATCTCGTACCCAGAGTCTTCCCGCCCCTTCCTATCGTCAACGGGTAACCGGGCGCCGTCCCAGGCACTGACGACAGGAAGGCGCCGGAGGACTCTGGTTACGAGATTGAGATCTCACTAAAGAGAACACACAATTAGATTCATGGAATCTAGCTATAGCAAGGATTAAAATATGAATAAGTTAGAAAGATCATACTGAGAAATAAAACAAAACAAAAGAAATAGCTTTTCTCTGCAAGGTTTCTTTTTAAAAAAGTAGTTCTTTTAAGATCGAAGTAGTATTTTTCGCTTGTTTTCGACACTAAATTGATCAATTTCTTTCCTTCCTTCCCTCCTTCCTTCCTTCCTTCCTTCCTTCCTTC
>NW_022261440.1:6960-21263 GCF_009602425.1 Actinia tenebrosa | reverse complement strand
TGCCATACCCCCGAGACATCCGCAGAGCTGAGGCGGCGTATGGACTTCGGACCTGACGGCGATTAAATCCTTCTGCCCTTGGGTGCACGAATTACGCAAAAATGTTCTAGCCGAAGCATCAGGGGAGAGACCAGCCGGCCCCCAGACCATATCGGCTAATCCCTTGCATCTCTGCCACGCACGGAATCGGTTGAAAATGTAATTTCAAAAAGTGTAGTCTATTCGGTGCATTGTTTTCACAGCTATTGTTATGCTGATTCACCTGGAACCGTGGTCCAGTGGATAAATCGTTGTCATTCAAGATACTTCGTCAAGCTCGTCCGAGGAGGGTTAGCAATGGGATGGATGACCTAAACACTATAGTACTCACGCTTTTGCTCATTTTTTCCGTTTTTCTTTTTTGATTTTTGAAATAATAGAATAAAGAATATCGCTAGCATTATTAGATTAGATTTTTAAGAAATTAAAAAAATATCAAATAACGGTCTGATAAGTAAAGATGACTTAAAACAAAAGGAGAAGACGATCTACCATGGGGAATTGAATTTTAGAAATTGCATCGACAGAAGGTGTTCCTCTGAAGAGTGTTAAGGAGTGCGGAGTAGCTGGAGTTTTACAAAGATCACAACAATCAAAAGGGCACCAAAGTACGCTTTTTTTCTCTTAGATATTATATCGACAGAAGGCGTCCCGCCACAGGGAGCCCGGCTTTAGAATTTGTACATGAATAAAAAAAAATCAATAAGTGCTTTATTGGTTTTCCTGTGCTTAGAATTTGTTCATGAATAAAAAAAATTAGTAAGTGCTTTATTGGGTTTCCTGTGTCATTTGAGGTTTGAAACAAGATGCTGATACGTTGAATTTCCGGTAATCGTACTAACCAGTAACTTGATAACAGATTAACGTAACGTATCAGTGTAACGCACGTCCTAGTAAATACTGAATTAAATTTGAATTATAAGCTGCTCTCGAGTTACTTACATTACTCCTGCTATCACGTTACGTTAATCATCTATCAAGTTACTGGTTAGTACGATTACCGGAAATTCAACGTATCAGCGTCTTCAGGCATGTTTTTACAGTAAAGGACAGAATCGATATTTAAAAGGAAAACGACGGATGTTTGGAATATATCAGTTTACAATTTCATCGTGTTGTTGCACGCTACCGTGCCTCCATCATTGATCAATTCGCCCATTCGTCGCTAAACATTACGTGATATAAATCTTATTGGATTGTGTTACGATCACCAAAAAATTTACCCTGGGTTTGGACATTGTTCTCGGATTTCGGTACGAATGGTTTGACTTTCAAACAAATTATTTACTTGATTTGTTGATGTAGCTTCCTGATACAAGCAAAGTATCATTTTTTTGCTACTTAGAGAAACCGATAAACAATCGGAGAATCCAAGAACAATGTGTAACCTTTTTGGTGACCGTAAGACCATGCAACGCCGAAGTGGTCAAATAAGTGATGCTTCCTGTCACGTATTCCATAGTAATAGCGAGTGACGCCGATAGCATCACACTGAGCTCTTATTCTAAATACTGTACCTTCATTCTTAGCCATGAGTTTGGTAAGACCAGAGGTTTCTAACGACTTAGCCATGTCATTGGCTAAATCTTTATTTGGTTTTTCACATATTTCGAAGCTCAAAGAACTGGAAAGTTTCTCGGACCGAAATTTTTACATCAAAGGAACGCGAATTCATAATGATCAACCGGGCGAGTTTGTGCTCAAAGTTTTAAATTCCTTGGACAGCCAAGAAAAAGAACAATTAGATGCTGAAATAAAAGCTTCGGAATTCTTGAGAGAAAGAGGCTTTCCCTGTCCTGAAATATTTAGCGTCGTAGGAGCAGACGATAAAATGCCACATGTAAAACTAGCAGACGGCAGTCCACGAGAAATTTCCAAGACAGCTGGTTGTGTTGTCAGATTGATAGCTTTTCTTCCTGGAGACGTAGTCGATTCTTTGGAGAGAAATCCTGAACTAATGTTCACGATTGGAAAGCTTGTTGGAGCTTTAAGCCTACAGTTCAAGGTAAGCTTTGTATAATTCGTGACAATATTTACATTTTTTAAGCGCTAAAACTAGAAAGGAAGTAAAAAACCCCAAGTAAGCTTTAAAAGTACGCGGTTTTCATTTTACAAAACTGAGCATGCTTAAGCTTGTAAAATAACTGTTTATCAAAACTTATTAATTTTATTAGCATTTTGAAATCTTTATTAAATACATCTTCATTCATAAATTCAAGCTTCGGTGGCTTTTACTTTGCATTCAATGCATTCATTATGAATTTTAAGTTGTTAATTATTTTCTTGGTCTCTGACGTCACGGTGAAAAAGTTTGAATCTTGAATGCTTGATGTAAGCTTAACCTTATGAGCATGATTGTCAGGCTGAAAACATAAAAAATAGCAGTTGAGATCAAAGTAAGTACAAGGTAAGTGAATTATCATGATGCTATACGTGACAAAACGCACTGTTGTCTGTTAGACTGTTTCACTGGTTAATGAGGAACTGTGTAAATGACTTCACTTTAGCTCAAGCTTGATCAAAAGTCATATATCACAAAATGTTTTAGTGAGGAAACTCGAACCGTAAACACTTCAAGTTTTTTAATTTTTTTGTTTGGGATGCATACTATACATCATCCCTTGAGCCCATCGATTGGAAATAAGATTTATTTTGAACTCAATGCTTCATTACCGTTGTAGAGAGACCTGAAAAAAACCTCAAAAGTTTTCACGGTTCGAGTGTCCTTACTGTAATAAATGTAATTCTTGGTATTAAAAACTCCATTTGAAAATACGAATAGGACATTAACAGAAAAAGAACGCTAATATATAATATTAATGTAAATGCCGTTCGCACTAGACCGACAAAAATTGTACGAGTCATTTTGATTCAAGACAGAAATTGGCTTTGATAAAAAATTGTTTGGCCTGTTGTGTTCGTACCACGAGATACCAAAATCTGATCCGCAAGAAGTATATGTCAATCAAAATATAACATTTGCCTATAGGTTTGTGGTGGTTGGTAGTTATTTTCTTTACCAAAATTGGGCCTCCACTCTGAATTCATGTTGACACCGTAATTACTAATGACCCGAATTGATTTCGCGCCAAATGCATATGGTTCTGTTAGGGATCAAGAAATCTGACAGTTTTGACGTTTGACAAAATTTTGTCCTGCTTCGAAGCAGGCCGATGGCGTCTTTGAAGTTTGGTAAAGCGAGACAAATTTTGCTAAGATAAAGAAGTTGCGTTCGCACTAGGAAATGGCTGATGTTGACAGATATTTTTGCAAAACAACATAAATTTAGCCTAGTGCGAACGGGCCGTCTGCGCACGGCAGGATCTTACAAAGTCGTAGCGTAAAAATTCCATTTATTCTTGAGAACTGAGAAGAGGATTGGATGTCTTCTTTTCTTTGTTCTCTTCTTTCCTCCCTAACAGCCCCGGCTTTTCGAATGAGGTCTTTACTCAAGATAGCAAAATCATCTAGAAAGTGGGCGTGTTATTAGTTATTGATATTAATTTAAAAAAGTTTTGAAGAAACTTTTCAGCCTTACATTTCTTTGTAAAATTTTGCAGGATTTCTCGCACCCTGGATTGAAATCAAGGTCAGAACAAAATTTTCGATGGGATGTATTGGAAATTATGAATCTTGAAAAATACATGGTAAGCTTGACAGATGAATACCAAATACACTTGTTTCGAGAAGTGCAAGAATCATTCGTGTCCAAAGTTAAACCCAAATTGGGGGAATTCCGGCGAGGCGCTGTCCACAACGACTTGAGTGGCGAAAACTTACTCGTATCAAAGCCGCCATATACCGTTACTGGGGTAGTTGACTTCGGAGATACGATGGAGTCAGTCCTGATTAGTGAGCTTTCAAACGCGATGGCATTTTTTATGAAAGGCGACCGCGGAATAGAATTTAGCGGTTACATTTTGGCTGGCTACCAGTCCGTTTTTCCGTTGTCCAGACATGAACTGGAGTTGTTGTATTACTTTGTCGCAGCACGTCTAACTCAGATAGCGCTGCATTCACAATGTAATGTAATTAAGCAGCCAGATGACAAGTCAATGCAGGCCTGCTTGAACAAGTATTTCAGTACAATAAGGTCATTCTGGAGCCGTTCCAAGGAAGATGTTGAGAAAATATGGCACGTCTGCGAAGAAAAGCTCAGGAATTCGATAAAAAATAATCAACCATTGAACAAGTGATAGGATACATATGTTAGGACCTATCAAAATTGACCTCTTCGGCGCTAGGTGTCACGTGGTATAAATCGTGTTGAATTGCGTTACGGTCACCAAAAAGGCCGGACATTGTTCTTGGACTTCCGTACAAATGTACTGACTTTTGAGCAAATTATTTGGTTTGTTAAACTGTTTCTCTAAAAAGCAGTAAGACAAGCTTCAATCAAATTAGAAAAAATGGTATTTTGCTTGTATTTATGACGCTAACTCAACAAATCAGGTAAATAAATTGTTTAAAAGTCAGTACATTCGTACCGAAAGCCGAGAATTGAATGTCCGAACTCTTTGGTGATCGTACCACAACCCAATAAAATTTATACCACGTGATGGCTAGCGCCGGAGTGGTCAATTATCTACGGCAATGGCACCACCAATAGTCCCTTTTATATTGGGCATAATGCGTTCCCATTTCAGACCATGTGTTCCCAAAGTCAGTATTGATTTTTTGATTAACAGTTGCGCATAAGAAGACACGTGAACTAAATAGATATAACTCAAATAAAGAATCTTATAATTAAGAGATTGACACGTGGTCTGAAATGACCAACGTCACGCCCAAGCTAAAGAGTTGAGGTCTAGCTCAAGAGGTCCCTGTTAGCCTCGCTTTCAGTTGTTTGCGTCCAAAGAAGACTTTATTTTTTAATAGATTATTTGTTGTATGGACGGCGGAAGAATATCCATATTTTTATCATAAGTAAAAGCATACAATGGATTAGTCTTTCGTATTTCACATAGAAATTTACAACGTTGTAGTATACATAAAATTTGGTATTATTGATTGTATGTGCATGCAGATGCCAGCATGCATATTATATACAACTTATTAATTCACTGGCATCTTGCGATCTCGTGTGTGTCCATTGGCATGCTTACATCTGTCTTGTGCCATCCTACATGCCATTCATATACAACATAATTCCTGACATGTTATATGCGGTATAATTTGAATAGGATATGTTAGAGTTTCACTCGATTGCCTTCAAACTAAGAAACAGTTGTTTCAAGTAGAGGCATTTGGGTCAATACAATAAATCTATATAAATTGACCCAGATGCAACAATTGTTGAAGGCAATAGAGGTGTGTAACTCTCATCATCATCATCATCATCATCATCATCATAATAATAATAATAATAATAATAATAATAATGATAATAACGATAATAATAAAAATGGGATTTGGCAGTGGCATTTCTACAGAGTAGCTCTTCATCCACTGTAATTCCAATTGGAAATCTCCAGCAGGCATCCTTGGCGATACTTCCATGTGCGTCCATTTTCATGCTTGCTTGTGCTTTCCGTGTGCACTGTGATATATACTATGGCATCACACACATTTTCCGTATTATATATAACATGTCCATATTGGCATCGCGCAGTATTATCCGTATTTTAGTATACAAAATACCAAAGCTCCATGGCGTAATACATATTTACAATGTCCATTTTCATGCTTGCTTGTTCTTTTCGTGTACTTTGGCATCACACATGTTATCCGTATTATGATATACAAAACACCAAAAGATTTGTGTCTTTATAAGCCTTCCTTATGCACCGTGGTGTATATATGCTTCATGGCATAATACATATTCACAATTTTACGAAATTCATGAATATTATCCAGATGTATCGGTCGTAGTTCCCCCAAAAGATCTCTCTTTTTTCCCAAACATGCCCATTATCTTATCGCTAAAATACGGGTCAAACAACGCGTATAATACAGGATTCAAAGTCTCATTCATATAGCTCATAAAAAGAGCTACCTCATAGATGGCAGTCCTTCGATGTACTTCGCGGGTCCCTCGGGTAATCCGCATGAGTTCCAACACGATCTTTGGAGTCCAGCAAATGATGAATATGGTAACAAATGCGATGGTAAGTTTGACGGATTTCAACTTGATTCTTCTTAAGTTATGTTCAATTGGATCGGACGATGCACTCAGTTGGTTATGTTGCGACGGCTGTCTAGGCTCTCCGACTTTTTTCAAGTTTAGGATTTTTTTCATAAGTCTTGAGTAACAAAATGTCATGATTGCTAATGGCAAGATGAAGGTGAAGTACATTTCGACAACCCAGTAGCACTTATTCAGCCACGGGTATGGAAGGCCCCTTGTTTCACATATCATAGTGGTTCCATTTTTAAAAGAATGCTGCTCCAATTCAATATCAAAGATAGCTAAGTAAGGTGTTGAGACCAAAACGGGCACGAGCCAAGAAAAAATCACGATGTATTTTCCATGACGGGCTTTCAGTTTAGACGTTAAAGGTCGTACAATGGATAAATAACGGTCCACTGCGATGAATGTTATTATATAAACTGACGCGCCAAGCGCCGAAGCTTGGATGTATTCGATGATTTTGCATGTAGCCCTGCCGAAAAGCCATTTTTCTAGGAGTTCTTCAGTAAATTCAAAGGGCATACAAAACATTGTGACAATAAGGTCTGCGATAGAGAGATGGAAGACGAGGAAATGTGTGATGTGACCTGAGGTATGGCCCCAGTGTTTTCGACCTGAAGAAATAAATAAAATGATAAATCAGTCATAAACCAAACATCTTTCTTATTTTTCCTTTCTTAGCCACTTGGGTTCCCTGTGTGATAGCGGAGGGAGGAGGAGGGTTGGGTCACTAGCTCATTTCATTCACTAGTTTGCTCTCAGTCTCAGTCGGTCATGCTGACCACAGGTAGCCCGCCAAAAAAGGCTTGAAGCGAAGATAGAGACGCTTATGGAGAACCAAGGTGGCATGTTGGTCAACAACAGATTACTCCAGAGATGAGGCGGTTAGCCGTGTGGGATGGGCTCGGAAATCGTATAAAACAGTTCATGTGAGTAAATATTAGCTAGCTTTCATTTATTTTATTATTATTATTTTTTCGTTAGATTACATTCAGCTCTTTAAGGATGGTGGGTACAGTTGTCAGCGCGCACTTTTACTGCGCACATTACGTAATCCACAGGAACTCCAATGTTTTCAAAGTAAAGATTATTATTCTTTTCTGATATATATTTTTGCTGGTGGTAACATAATTTTCTCGACTATTTTAATTCTTGCTCAAACGATCAAGACGGCGAGCCAACTTAATAATAACTCATCAAACAAACAATCAGAAAAACTGACTTAAAAACAACAACAAAAAAAAACAAAAAAAAAACAAAAAAAAACAGCAACAACCAAAAATGGCACAAAAAAAATGACCCCTTGGCGTGATTTTGCTTAACTTGCTTGTATTCTTAGTTCTTATCATCAAAAATGAATAATGTAGATATGTAATCGACTAGCTTAGACTCGGCGTCGTATGTGAGTAGACTTGTTTGTTAATTCTCTTCTATGCTCCGATCGATGGTTTTTCTCCGGATTCCTTCCTCCCAACGCAAATATTATCTTCTATACCTAAATTCCGATTGGAATCCCTCTGCTAAAACACAGCTATTTCCCATTTATTTTATTTATCACCGAATTATATTATATGTATCTGTATATAGAATATTCAAGAATACGCACCAACATGAAGTACGAGACAGTTCCCGATGGTCGTTGTGACGAAAAATATGGCGATGATTGAGGCTTTCAATGCAGACATGTTGATCATGGTTTATGATTTTCTGATGTTGAACTGGTCTGCCCTGCAAACAAAAAACATGCGATATCAACCTACAGACCCTTTTACCTTGGGAGTAGAGCACATGCAATAGAACCATGAAATATTGATTATCACAAATGGCCCATTGTGTATATGTGTAATGAATGTCTGGTTGAGTGTTAGGGCGACTATTACTCATTTAGTAGTCTTGTCACTGTCAATTTTGACTTAATTTCATGGTTTTATTGCATGTGCCCTAATGCTTTTCCATTTCAGACTAAGTGACATTCTCTTGAGAATAGAATTCATTGTTTGAATGGGGCCTTTCATGCACAGACGTCAAACGAAGAAATCTTAACTCTAGAGAATGACACGTGGTCTCAAGAGTTAAAATAAAATCTCTCAATTTTGGACGTCGTGTTTTCATTGTTTGTGTTAATCTGTTTCATGAGAATAATATCTTTTTTGGTAGCAACGTCTAGCTTGATATACGTTCTTACAATATCCTGCGTAGCGGCTCTCCGCGCAGGGGTTCGGGGGTTGGGGCAGGGGGAACTCCACACCGGAGAGCTGTTTCCCAGAATCGTCATAACATGAGATTTGAATATTTAACACTCGAGGGGAATGTAAAAAAGAAAAATAAAACTGGAATAAAAAAGGAAGTGTAAGAGAGAAGAAGAGAATAAAAAATGAAAGGGAAAGAAAAGAGAAGAAAAATGAATGATAGAACGAAAGACAAAGAATAGTTATTAGAATATATACTATATAGTTGATAGTTAAAAGGTTCTTGATGATGATGTTTTTAAATATTTGTAATAACAATCCCGCAATATTTCAAGAGACAAATTCGACATCAAAGATCCAGTTAAAGTGGTTTTGCTGTAATTAACTATATTCATACAAACATAAGTACTCAATACCGAATTTTGGTGCGGTGAAAGTACGTGCCAGGTGGTCGCGCGAACGCGCGAAGAACCGGAGCCCCCAAGGACCAAAATTCAAGCAATGTTTTGCTCAAAAGTTATTTTTTTCGTATACGATAAATTATCATTATTTGTAAACATTAACTATACACATCTATACAGCATTATAGTAGTTTTATATTCTTTAGTTTTCGTTCTTATTCAATCCTCTTACCTTTTTGCTCACGGCAAAATTTAGGACAATATATGGATACACATAAGTAGAATACCAATAAAGTACGATAAAAGTGCCTCACACAAGACTCTCGTATGTTTATCCCAAAAGCCTTATGTATAGTAAGCGGTTGTGTCGATCGATCTCAACACCTTAAATGATCCTAATTAAAGCGATCCTTAGGATTGGCTCTTTCTTAATCTTTTGTGATGACTGCCACGTATAGTAGCAAAAAAAACTTATTTCATTAGGACTTATCTGAAGAGCTTGCGATGTTATAATTAGAGCCCGTGGGAAATTTTGAAATTTATGGTATTTATTATCCAGGCCCATCTGTATAGGACTGTGATCTGATTAAACTATTATTTTCTTTGTTGATCACAAGGAACAGTTTTTTTTCGCGTAGAAAGTGTTGATCGATCGTGTTTATAAGCTATATGAGTTGATCTAGTTTTAGTTCTATTCTTTGAATTCTTTACTCCTTTACTCTCGCTCTCTTCCTAATTAACAATAATAACATTAATAATATTAATAATAATGATGATGTGATGATGATGATGATGATGATGATGATGATGATGATGATAAGCTATAGATTTCAAGTCTTTAGAAGATGGTATGAACACCACCCAGACAAAGTAATGGACAATGCAAGAAGACTTGATACTTTGGGGTTTTCGGTCGCTCTCGTATTGGTGATTGACATGCAAGAGTTTTAAGTATCCGCACTTTTAATGGCTCTAATTCTCTATTTGCATATAACTTTGAATGCTCTAATAAAATTAAAAAAATAAAATAAAAAATTATAAACACAAAAATTTTAAGAACAAAGATTAGTTTTCGTTTTCATTTCCCGCATTTTTCTCACTTTGACATATCGATCAACAAAGAAACAAAGTCTGTCAATCTTGTCCTTAGCAATTATATCTGGTCTGTTTTGCCGGTATATCTTCTTGTGTTTATGGACTTCGGGATCCCACAAGTTGGTAACTACCATGAGTGGTATGGTTAATAATTCAGCTTTTGATGTTGTATTGAAGATTCAAACACATCCGAGGTTCATACACCTTTGAAATGACCATGCAGACACGTTTATTATTAAAATATCTTGAATATTTCAAAATAACTTACTATCCAAAAACAGGCGACAAATGACGGTAAAATTTTCCTAGACATTTTAGTATCCAGAAAGATTTGAAAAGAGGTCAAAAAGGTCTTATAGTAAATAGTTTAATACTTACCAATAAATGACGGTACCGCAGGGCTTCTATGAGACATGACACTTTTCATGAATTGTTAGATCATAGTTAGCTATGGCCGTTAGAACGAACAGGTGCAAAACGTGGTCAATAAATTGTTTGAAGACTAATACGCAGATGGTTCAACTCTCGAAGAAAGTTCTAATATACCGAAGGCACACGAATAACAACAAGAAAATGTCAAAGCAGATGATATGATAGTTTTCAATGTCAATTTTCTTGCAATTCCTTTCTTGAATTTAGATTAACGAACCTGCTCTTATTTTCTATGTTTGCCTAGGATGCTCGGCTTGAGCTTCATTGCTTCGACCATTGTCACTGAGACCACTGACACTTGAATTCTAAGCCGGTAATTCTATAAACAGATGTTCTAAAAGTTGGTTTATCACTCAAATTGTTTCTCAAGTATTCCGAATGTTCCAGTCCTATTGTTTAGTGTTCATTGGGTCTTTCTAGCATTTGGATGTGTTAAATTTGCCCCTGAACTTAAAAATTCTTATTCAATAATATATTTTACTTCAAGGAAATATAATTTTTTCGCGTTTTTGAAATAGAAATTTCAGCTTGACATCTGGTGATATTGTGAATAATTGAAATGTGAAGAGTTTTGTTTTGCATTCGAGATACTTGTTAGCGGGTCATGAATTAAATATGGACCTGAAAGTCATGCAGCTTATTCAAACTTTATCAAGATTCACTGTTAAAGATTACGAATTCACTGGGTAGATAACCTAACTGGTTTCCAACGTGTAGAGTATCATTATAGACTTTCTAATTCCGCTTTTTTATTTTTGCTGTGTACCTTTCATCTCTGCTTCGCGTCAAAATTGAGACCAACGGGTTTTTCAGTCGATTAATGGGAAAACGAGAAGACGATACTTGCGACTCTGCCGGTAGCTCGCAAAAATGATCTTTTTATTTGTTCACTTCACTTAGGTTTTCGGTTTAAGAGTGTTTTTCCGCTTATGAATTGACGCTACTAAATAATTCTCGTAGCAGGAAGTAGAAGCTCTTTGAAACGCAAATATTTTTAAAAAATAGAGATATCAATATTGATAGCTTGAATAAATTGACTCGTTGATTCACAAAAATAACCTGCTACTGAGACCAGTGTATGGAAGACTTGATGCTCCTAATTGCCTCCTGATCTGGGAATATGTTGGCTTACAGACCTACTGAAGCGCTTCTGATATATCGTTCTGTTCTCAGGATTATAGAAATAATAAAATTCGCCATTTTGGCAAACGTTAAACTCTTTGTTTGTTTTGTCTTTTTTCCGCATTGACTATTGACGTCATACAGTACATTTACTTTATTTAATTTTAGCATTTTATGACTTCAACTTCGGCTAGGCAAAACTTCCTTTCATCTCGTCAATTGTTTTTTAGTCTTTTATAAAGTTGACTTTGACTTTTGTTTATTTACACACATATTAAATATACAAAAGGAAGGACGGAGAAAAAAGGATAATAGTAGAATTTACGACCACGCATTTTGTCATTAACGGACTCTGAGTTCCGCACAAACATTTATTTTTCAACGACAGACTATAATAGGAACGACAATGATACCTGTTTTGGCTTGAAGCCGATGATTCTAAAATTCATCATTTATGAAATGAAATAACTAATCGTAACCATATGAAATAAGAGCTAATTCATTCGTATTTTCGTTTTTATAATTGAACGCCTACAGAGATTCAAGATGACTGTAATATTGAAAACAGATATAATGAAAGAGGGAGGGATAGACAGCTACTATGTTGTTTTTACTAGCTTAAAAAAACAAGGGATCCAGAAAAAAGTTCAGAAAATATTTCATGGTTTGGCCAAAACTGGGTACACCTCATATCTTCCAAAAGGGATAATTTTGAAAGTTAAAAAATCTTTTGCTTACAAAATAATTACAGGAATTCTACTTTTACGCTATAATAACTTATGGTCACCACGGGTGACAGTTTTATAAACCCGCACCGAATCAACTTCAGCGTTTTGCGCATGCGTCATAAAAAGCTCCTGGCTAATTACAGAAACTGAAAATGCTGCACTAGGAGGTACACTTAAAGTAAATAAAATAGTTAAGATATTGACCAATAGAACTAATTACCTTCATATGTAAATTGCCCATTTCAAACCATGTAAAGTTTACATTGGTGATCTCAAGAGAATTGTTAGTTTATCTTCTGAATTTTATTCGTTCATATTCATGAAGATTTAAAATTTTTTTGGAAGAAACGAAACATTTATCCAGAGAACATCATGCCTTGTGCCTTTTTAGGTTTTCAATCGAAACTTGAATGAAAAATAAGAGTTTGTGAACTACAAATATGAATAGAAAATACTCTTTAACATCACACAGCACGACTCTCATTACGCTAGTTTTAGGTTTAAGAGTAAGTAAGTTTTATAAATGACAATTCAGCAGTTACCCACAAGAATATTATTGGTAATCCATAGAGCGAAAGAAAAGAACTTGAAAAACGTCCGAGGTCCTGCATTCATGACTTCTAGAGAATTCATGCTTCTAGAAAATTCAAGATCAATCGGAGGAGGATCTGACGATTTTAAATAGTCATCAATTTGCTGATGAGCTAGTTCGTGAAAGAAATGTCATACTAGGAGATGTCAACGACTGCAATCATGATAAATCAAGCTTTGTGTGTGTGTGTGTGTGTGTGTTTTGCTTTTTCTTTCTTGTTTGCTTGACTTAGGACGTTAATCTCATTTCTGTGAAAAATCCAAGATATAACTTACCTTGTACATTTGTATAATGCTGATTAGTCTCGATTGTGTTGTACACCCACTATAGCTAACCTCCAACAACTGCCGAACTGGCTTGCTTTTGTCAATGAAAGATAATTGAAGCCAACCTGGCTTATATTGCGAAGGAAATGAAAAATTTGAATTGAAAGATATATTGACTTATTTCCAAATTATTAGAAAGACAAGCTTGATTGTGTAAACAAAAGACTGTAAAATTAGAATATTTCGTTAATCAGAATACTGTAGACGGTAAAACAATGAGACAGATTATTTTAAAGGCTCAGTCCTACTGTATGCAGTGCATTCAATTGCAAAATAATAGAAATATGTTTGGATAATAATGGGTTATTAGGATTTTGGGGTAAACAAACATAAGGCATAATTGAAACATTTTCTTATTATTTCTTAAATACACCTAATTTCAATAACGTCGTCATAAAAAAAACTAACAAAATAACAAATAGAAATTGATTAGAAATATTTTCTTTATTTTGATTTCAATAACTATATCAGTTTACCTTTAAGAAAATAACATCAAAAATGTCAATATGCCTTTACGTTCTAAAATTACACTTGATTTCATAACTAATCGTTGCGGGGTTTCAAATCTCGGTTTCAATAAGCTGAGAGCGGAGAGTATTAATATGTTACCGATTATTTTAGCGGATTAGCTAGAAATTTTATCGATACCTTGAAACAACTTAACTGATACTCACAGATCGATTTAACGTGGAATGTTTTGGATTAGGAACTCGGAGAAAAACCCTCGAATCAAAAGAGAGAGCTAAGAAATTATTCTAACAGGTGATGAAGATTCCATGAATCGGACAGAGAAAGTACTGGCAAATTTTTTCTTTCTCAAAATCCCCACCTTTCAAAAATCATATATTCAGTCGATCACGAGTTTTGAATTTCTTCTCTTTAAACTCTAGAGTTTTACTAATGAACATGCTCTAGAAATGGTAGTTAATTTAATTTCTGTTTTAATATTTTAAAAATACATAATAAGGCTTATTTCTAGGAACATAATCCTCACCCGACCGAGCTTCTTGGTTTCGAAGCTCGATCTTTATGAATTCATCATCATGTTGAAGAGAACGACACTGGTCAAGCTCAAATCATTTGATTAGATCTTAAATATTAAGATAAGAATCGCTTAATATTCGAGCATGAAGAAGAAGAAGAAGAAGAAGAAGAAGAAGAAGAAGGAGAAAAAGAAGAACGAGGAGGAGGAAGAGGAGAAAAAGGAGAACGAGAACGAGAGAGAGAGAGAGAGAGAGAGAGAGAGAGA
>NW_022261439.1:127175-139461 GCF_009602425.1 Actinia tenebrosa | reverse complement strand
ATACATACATACATACATACATACATACATACATGCATGCATACATACATACATACATGAAGAACGAAAAATGAAGCCATACAACCATGGTTTGCGTATGTACATGAAGAGGTATATCTTTTCTACTTTTATAGGTATCCCTGCAGTAATCGTCGTTGTCACTCTTGTCTCGAGTTTTGATGGATACGGCACAAAGAACAGGTACGATATTCGGTAATCGATATTCGGTAGTCAACATGACTTCCCGTAGAGTCAATATAACATCCGGTAGAGTCATTATTACTTCCCGAATAGCCAATATATAACATCCGGTRGAGTCAACATGACATCAGGCAAAGTCAACATGATTTCCCGAATAGTCAATATATAACATCCGGTAGAGTCAATATGACATCAGGCAAAGTCAACATGATTTCCCGAATAGTCAATATATAACATCCGGTAGAGTCAACATGATGTTCGGTAGGCGCAACTTCCCGTCAGAGTCATTATTACTTTCACTACCCGACTAGAGTCAGTATGACTTCCGTTATTATAATATTGTGTAGGATTAACAAGCACTGATGAAGGTCTCTTTAATAAGTGTTTTTCTTTTTGTGCTCTATCCAGCTGTTGGCTGTCTGTGGAGAAGGGCACCATCTGGAGCTTTGTAGTTCCCGTACTTGTCATCGTGTTGGTAAGTTTTTCTTGTTTCTCAATTCCCTCCACCCCCCCCCCCACCCCCTCCCCTCTCTCCTCAACAGAAGAAGATGGTCAAGATCTTGATAACCAAATGCTTACATTGTGTTGGTCTGTGATTCTTTTACAGGTGAATGCCATCATCCTTGCTCTTGTTGTCAGAGAAATCTTAAAACTCTACAACCCCACCCCTGCCGATGAGACCAAACTGCAGTCCGTCAGGTAGGTCGGTCGACGAGGGAGAAAGTCTAAGGCAAAGCGGAAGTACACTGGCTAAAATGCTCGCGAATGGATAATTCGTTGTCATGAAGAGTCAGGATAGCGTGTCGCGGGTAAAACGTTCACCTCTCACCTCTGAGGTCGGGAGTTTCAATCCCAGTCGCTCCATGCGAGCTGAGTTAATTGGTTATCTTTCTGCCTTTTTTTCGGCTCACCGAATCTTCCTTTATCCTCTAAATCAATCCGGACTAATTCAAACTGTATAGAGATAGCGCTGTGCTAAAGGGTCACTCATGCATGGACTGTATAGCGGCTGCCAGAGGCGCCTTTACATGCTTTTTTTACATGCTCATTTTGACCCTTCACTTAGGTCTGGTATCAAGTCCGCTACAGTGCTGCTGCCCATTCTTGGTATTGCTTGGGTGTTCGGCATCCTGGCTGTCAACACCGAAACGATCGTCTTCCAGTACCTGTTTGCTATCTTCAACTCGCTACAGGTTTCTTATATTCGTACAATCTTTCCTTCCATCCAACGCATTCCATCCATTCATCCTTCCATCCATCCATCCATCCATCCATCCATCCATCCATCCATCCATCCATCCATCCATTCATTCATTCAACCATCCATTCATCCTTTCATCTACTATTCATTCATGCATTCATACATTCATTCATTCATTCATTCACTTGCTCATTCACTTAACTTGGTTGCTATTTGCAGAATCAAACTCAAGTTGCGACAGCACTTCAAGTGTTCTATAATCTAGGTTGTCTGTCTGTCACTGTGGAAAATATTGTGGACAACCTCAGAGAAAATCTAAAGTCAAGCATCAAAGATGCTGTTGATGCCAGTAAACTTTCACAGGGAACAGGTAAATTTTTTCTTTTATACATAATTTATTTATCATCATTATCATCTATTGCTGTCGTGGATCAACCACAAAGCATCGACACAACTTTCATCCAGAGTCATCTGTCCTGGGCGGATCGAGGCCTTTTCTGAGTTTGATAAAGAGGATGCATTGTGGTCTAGATTCGGCACAAACAACACCATACAAGGCATGATGTTTGTACTGAAGCTAGACCAAAATTCACCATGTTCGCTATCTCAAAAAAGGTCTATTGCCTCATGAATTTCAATGCCTTATCAAACATTTATTATGAATTATATTTTTTCACTCTTAATCTTTGGTTTTTCTATGACAATTCTGTGGGCTTTTTCTTTTCAGGTCAGACCAATACTGCCACACTAAGAGCAGCATTATGGACACAAATGGAAAAGCTTATGGATGTGATTTATTCATCATGTGCTCAGGTTAGAGAAGATTTAATCAGCACCCCTAACATTTTTTWAACATACTTTTGGAACATACTGAACCAACCTGTATCCAGCATTATTAAGCATATGCGAAAGGTACCCCTCATTTCCAGAGCCTCTACCATGTAAAAGAATTGGTAACATCCACACTCCTCTCAACACAGGAACTCCATTCATACATGTAATGAAAATACTAAGTATATATTACCTTCATGACAGTCCACCCATTCCGTTTTATTTAGGTTTACCATTTGCAGAAGGTGTTGGCCAAAAAGAGAGACCCAGTTACTCATGTCTGCTTCATGGAAGAATTAATTAAGGTAAATGGAACAGTATTAAATGTCGCATTCTCCAAGTAGAGCTGTCGAGATTGGGCAATTTAAAGCAAACAATAGTTTTCATTGTCGACTCATCCTATTGTTTTGTTTATTGTTTCTTATTCATCTATTGTATTCATCCAATAATTGGGTTAGATCTTCCTAGAGCTGCACAAATGGAAACCCATGTTTGTACATGACTTTTTCATTCTTTAGAGGAAAGAGAATACTAGATAATTGACAAGAGTAGGCAGTTGATTCATGACAGTTTGTCTTGTTTATCACTCTCACAGGAAGGAAGCACTTCAGTTAATTCTTTCTGGAAATCAGTCACAGTAATTTTAGCAGATGAGTTTTCCCAAGAAGCTAGAGGTACTTTTTTCATGCTCTTCATTTATTACAGCTGTAAGGGATGGGGGGATCACAGTAACAATATGGTCAAGTTTTAAAAAGATTTCAAAATATGAGATTTTGTACTTTGAAACAGCACACATCTATTGGACATCACTTTGTAAAGCAATTTTTCTGTTTTCTTAACTGCTATTAGTCAGGAAAAGTAAATTTTGTAAGCCTACCTCTGCCATGTTTACTAAATTCAAAGCAATTTCTGATGTTAAAATTGACTTTTTGCAATAGATTGACATGTGATCATTAATGGATAGCAAAAAAAATTGGACTTACTTTATTTAAAGACTTTTTGCTGGATTACTAATTTTTCATGCAAAACCTTTTCAAAAATACTTTTTTCCCCTTATAAGATACTTTCAATTTCAAGATACGAAGCAGTTTAAAGTTTGTTTGCCATCCATCAGAGCCTTCCCCCAGGGACCTTGAGCTGAATTGATGCGTTAGTAAAGTCAAATATCAGCACTTGACTGTTTGTTGCAAAAGGCCTTTTGACTTTTTCAACTATACTTGATTCCACACGTCCTAGAGTCCCCTCTCTTCCCTCCCTCACTGTCACAGAGTCCAAGTCCTGACTGTAATCCCCCTTAGTGAGTATTTGAAATTGGTAAACAATACGCCCAAGCTAAAAAAGTCTATGATATTTTAGATTCCACATTTCTTAAGCAAGCCTTTGAGGGTGAATACCCCAAGGTTCTGAGGCTGTACAATGATTTATGGAGCAGACTTCAACAGTTTGGTACCACCAATACTAACGGGCCTTCGGTAATGGCTGCCAATGAAGTTCAATTTGGGCTCTTCCAGAAAACAGAAAACTATGATTCTAGGTAAGGGTTTCTTTTCTGTGATGCATAGGGAGTCTCTCCCAGAGCTGGAGGGATGAATATTTGCATTTTAATGTGAAAGCTTCCACCAAATTCCAAGGATCCTCAATTTTTTTGCATCTCAGGAATTTTGGGTTATCTCGAAATGTCACAAAATAAAATTTCTCTCGCACATTTTCACGTCAAAAATAAATAAACTGAATTTATTTTTAGAAAAGTTGTTTTTAATGCAATATACTTAGGTGTGGGCCTTTTGGGGCTCAGTCCCCACTTTTTAAGGGTGTTTTTGCAATTTGCACAGGCAGCCATTCCACCTTAATGCAGCTTTGATGACCGCAGCTTCAAACAAAAAGAAAAGGAAACAAATATAACTAATCGACTTTTTCAGCCCTCTCATTCCATTCTGACGCCACTGATATTTCATATCCATTTGTTTTTTTGCAGTCCTGAACAAGCACTGAAGAAAAGTCTATCTCCCTTTGAGAATGCTTACTTGTCACGATCTCTGTCAAGACTATTTGACTCCATTAACTTGGTGTTTCCATCAGGGGCTCGTAATCCTCCACCCAAAGAAGAACTTACTAACATTGCTAGGACAATCGGAAGGTAACAACTTTGAAAGGATGATTTTTACTTTTAAAAAAGTAGATGAAAAACCAGTTTGCTAATTGAGATGTTCCTGAAAAAATATTGGTTAGATAATACTCCTTTCTGTTGGACAGTGAGCTGAACGTGGCTAGTGTAGATGCTGGTCTTACTATCACTGTAGCCAAGAACGTTGCCAAGACGATATCTATGTACACAGCCAAGTGTGAGCAGCTGGTAAGTCATGCAATGTGAAAATATTTTACGCCTTTTTGACCTAATGTTTCCAATTTAATATGTTGGCTCAATAAGAATGAAAAAAGGATTCCCATTACTTTTGTAATTCATATTTTACTGTTCGCTTTGTTTTGTTAACTTTTTAAAGCTGAAACGTCAAGTTCATGTATCCAACATGGCGACTATTCAGCTGATCTGAGAAAAATGTTGGCCAATCAGAATCGAGAAAATTTTCAAAACTGAGGCTTCACTTTTCCTATTGAAATTATAGATTTTCAGGCAAACAAAAAAAAACTGATTATAAGCGCTTAGGCTGCGTTCATAATGCATGGCAGGGGGGGGGGGGGGCATAGAAATTGAGGGGGGATCGGGAAAAGTTTGGTAGGAAAAAGGGGGGGTGGGCAAATTTTTATCAGAAAAATTGGGGGGATGCACAATTTTTGGAAGAAACTACAAGCCTTGCTTAGGGGGATCGTATTTTTTTGCATGATTTTAAGGGGGGTGTTAAGAATTATTCTGGACATTTCAAATTTTCACCTCCCCCCCCTCTGCCATACATTATGAACGCAGCCTTAGTGGCACCATAACCTTTTTTTGCAATGGCAGGCATGTTATTTTTCGCTGGTCAATTTTCGCAGGCTTCTTGACACCATCATTTTGCAGCGGCGGCATTTCTACGTCAGTACACACGCTTCTTGTTTGACACTTTCGTTTCTTTTTTTTTTTTCATTTGCATTAGTTCTCGTCTTACAACAATGTTTTTTAAGAACATATTTTTTATTTCGGAATATGCAAAATGGCATGGCTCGGTTAGAGGAGCTTAGCAAAAAGCTTTTTATTGGGTCGTCAAACACCACGGTTATGACGTCACAATCAAACCCAATGATATCGATTCGACAAAAGGATAGTTTTTGACTTCCAACATTTTGATAGATGTGTTGATCAACATTTTATCATCAATCTTTATTATCGAGTTGTTTTATTGCGTCTTCATTTGACGCTGCTGTCATTTCATTATTTGTCCACGTGCTATCACGTGATTTATTCATCCTATCAGGATCTTCGGTTTCTGTTTTCTTATGGTTACCTAGGATACCGGCGCCATTTATTTCTGTTCGGGAGTCCTTCGTAGGATGATCGGAGCCCTTCGTAGGATGATCGGAATTGTTCACATCTCGTGAGGTGTGAATACTGTTACTGTTTGTTCGATCTACCATTAAAATACACGAGTTTGTATCTAAGTCGATACCCAGACTCGTGGGACCAAAGGCCATCGAAATACTCCTGTACCTGACGTTATTCGTTAAAGCGTTTACGTGCTCTTGCACGTAATCTTCGTTGCTAAGGCCCACGTGGGTGTGTGACGGATTTAAACTAGTTGAGGTCGTCGATATTGTGTCCTCAAAAACTGAATACGCCTCTCGTTGCGGGCTGACTGTATTACCTGAAGTGTTTTCCACGTTAGTGTTGCAAAGCAGTTCTTTGAAATTAAGAAAACATTGTTTGGTGCTGCAGTCGTAAGAAGGCTTGTTTGGGTTCATTTGATTGATATGATATTTTCCTACGAAGAAAGATAAATTTTGTAGTTAAAGGGTTAAATATCAGGAACAGGTCAGGGATAGCATATTGCTATTTAGTGCTACCCTCAGTAAATAAAGAGTTTATTATTGTTATTTATTATTATGCAAAGATTTAAGAAGAATTTATGCATGAGAAATAGACTGAGAGGTGAAGAATACATTGAGAAGCTAGACCCAGCACCTCAACAACCAACTGACCTGAAGAGATGGAAAAAAAAGAAAGATGAGCAGCAATAGGGGTTCAGACAGAAGTTGGACGTCCATTTCTATGATCTACATACAAGAAAAGAGAGAAAGAATAACACATAACAGGACTGAGTAGCATGTTCGAACTTTCAAGAGACGGCACGGTTGCTGTTGAATATTTATCTTACCGTAATGTTACACCGTTTTGGTCATGGGCTGGATCCCCGTTCTCAAGAATGTAACAGAAAATATGACGTYATTAAAGATGGCGGCAGTGACGTCACAACTCACCTTTTTTGCTCATATAAGCCGATTTGATTTGTTTAGTCGCACTGCTGATCGATGTAAATACGCTAGAGACGAGCGAAAGACCAAGTCCTATGAACATTAACCTCACGCACCACATGACTCGTTCATAGGTCGATTTGGGCTCCTTGCCTTCATTCGGTACCAGGTCCCCAAATCCAATAGTGCTCAAAGCYACGAACGTGTAATAAACACTATCCAAAAAGGACCAGCCTTTTTCTCTCTCCGAAAAGTAGTACATTATCCCTCCAATGGGAAGGATTAAGATCATTAGAACTACGCTGAGGATAAAAGTCTTGATGTGTTCGTGACGAACTGTGCTGTTCTTGAAGAGTTTTTTCTCCACACACGTGATCAGGCAATGAAAACAAAGATTAATGTGTTCGCCAATAGACTGAAGTGTTAAGAGGTTGATTGGAATTCCAAAGAATGCGAAAAATATCAAAAACAATCGGCCAGGCTGTGTCTTGGGTGCCAAGTGGCCATACCCTAAGAAAACACAAGAAAATTAGAACATTTAATCATCACTTAAAACGCGGAATTTCGTTTGCAGAGCCGGCATTGGTCTTGAACAGCTGAGAACGGTTTGTCGGTGCTGAACACGAATAACGCACGCTCTGGGAAAGAGATTGGTTATGAGCCACGGAGTGAACATGCGTCCCTTTTGGGCTCCGCTGGACTAGAAAAGGGAAAATAATTTAAGAAGTTGTTTAACATTTAAGTTTGCAATTACCGATGAAGAACCCAAGAACGCAGCGAGATAAAAGGAAAACGCGGACGATTTCTTAGTTTTCATGCGGCTTTCAAGTTTTGATTTCATTATTAACGAGAGACCCCTTGGAAAAGGAAGTACCTGGGGGCGCTTATTGAGTGCATTTGGCTTAATTGATTTTTACTTTTGTTTCTTGCGAATATTATTTCATCTTCAAAATACTAAAGGTAATGAATGTTCAGTGCTGAAAGCCTCTCCGGCTATAGCTTATAAAGTACCCAATGGAATAGTTTATCCACTATAAACTTAGCAACACCATTGCAAACGCGACCAAAATTAATCAGAACCAGTGGTCTGTTCAAGAAAGATGCCCGAAGGGGAAAAAACGATCAGTGACTGAGCGAAGTCGAGATGGAAWGAAAMWAAAAAGSGGGYTTTTTTTTTTTTTTTTTTTTTTGCCTCGCGCCGTCGTCTTCATGACTGGCGTTGTCATTAAGACGTCAAGAAGTTACAAATGATGATGTCCTGATGAAGACAATGGGGCGTGCATGAAAAAATATATTGGTAGCGCCGCCGTCGTTATGAGAATTAAGCGTCATCTTTGCTGAATATGTCTGAGTCTTGGAAGCTGTCAGTCTAGGAATCTAGGAACGGTTTAAATATTATAAAATACGAGGGGAAGGCGAATCATATGAATAAATTGGATAGCTAAAACAAACCACGGCCGCGAAAGTACTTTCTGTACATACGTCATTAACTTTTTATCTCATTAAATTATTTGTATGTCTTACAAGTCTCTTGGCAACTAAAGGTTACTAGATATTACTTGATTAATGTAGTTCTCAATTAATCTTAACTTTTCTTCTTAAGGCAATATTTTTTATCGGGTTAGCCACGAGTCGGTATGCCAACGGACTAAAGAGTTAGTAAGAATACTTTTTCATTTTTTAACGACTTTTTTAACGATTTTTTAACGACTAATTTAAGTAAACAGAGCCTTTGTAATAAAGTCACCCGTTTTGGCGTGTCAGATTTCACAGTATAGCAAACACGCAGGGACTTGTGGTATTTGTTGGATACATATGAAGCCGGGGTGCATGCTGGTGTTGATTGGGCACCCTCTCAAGACATTTTTAAAGCTATACGGAAATTTACACACAGGTTCCCCGCATCCCTCTTCCCGATATATTAACTTGTAGAAGCATAGTTTCACTGTCGGCAAACTTAATGGATAGTAATTCCAGAATTTTTTAAACCTGTGCGGGATTTCACCCCGGGACACTCCTCTAGAGATACTAGAAGGATTTCTTACCTATAGTGGTAGTCACACTGCCGACAAAGTACAGCGATTGGTAATAACTCCAGTCATTATGGCTGTATTTACACCTGTGAGACGCCTCAAACATCGCACACAAATCTTCCACGATCTTTCGAACTTCCTTCATTGAGACATTAAATTTCTTGGCCATTTCTAGTTCCACTTCTGAATCTCCTTCATTGTGACAAAAGTTTTTCTCGTCTTCATTGCCCGACTCTATAACGTGGAATACCGCCGCACCAGTCGTAGTGTATATTCCTAAGAGTAATAGTCTGTAAAGAAGAGTCTTTGTTCGTTTCTGTAATTTAAGGAAGCGTTTTGAGCTGGCTGTGTTTTGAGCCGGGCCCGAACTGCTACGAAGGACATTGTGTGGGTCGGCTTCATTTCCTGTCATTTGTTGAATGGTACTCGCTCGACCTGTAAATATAAGAGGAACCATTTGTTTACATGATGTATTCATATCTATTTAAATACTTTTTTTTTCCATGAAAAAGGCCCCTGTATTGACCCTTTGTATGTGACGTTAAAGCAGCTCATAAGCTTGAAGCGAGATGACGTTTTACCCCCGTCTCTAGACCATAATCCTTTTCACATTGCTTTTGTTCTTTAATTATGACTATTGTTCCTGTATTCTCTAAGGAATCAAAAATTTTAATATGAAAGAATTTTAAAAACTATTATGGTATAGAGTCGGGGGTAAAACGTCATCTTGCTTCAGGCTTATTTGGAGGACAAAACAAAAGAATTTCAAAACCTCCTGAAAACTAGAAACCTATTGTTATGTCCTACAAATTGAGCTACATTTCGTCGTGCTGTAAGGGCTGTTGACACGGCTCACATGCCAATAGCCAATGTGCACGAGCACGAATTTCTAGCACAAAGCATGGTGGGAAACCGAGTACTTACGGATTTTCAGCTCCTCTAAAAATCCTCTGACAATTTTTCCTCCGACATTTTCTACGAAACTGTAAGTATTTCAACAGACGAAAATAAAAGAGTAATTTTTCCCTGATAATTCTATTGATTTCTTTGTTCTAATTTGTGTAGTACTCGGTTTCCCATCATGCTTTGTGCTAGAGATTCGTGCTTGTGCACATTGGCTATTCCCAATTTCCTCCAGAACCAACTAAGAACCCCTGCTTTAGTAATCTACTTGAAGGGAAAAGAATACGAATAACATCATAAATGACCAAAATGAATAATGATTACTGACGCACATATATCATTCTAGCTCCCAAGTGCACCRGAAGCCAGTCAAGTGCGTGGTCAGGTGTCTAGCGGGCAACAGAGAAGCGCTGCAACTGTAAACAGTCTTTTTCAGTTGTATCAAGCTGTTTCCAAGGTGACCAAATTTTATTGATTCTCATCATATATTATTATCATCATCATCATATATCATCATCATCATCACCATCACCATCATCCAATTTTATCATCGTCATCATCATATATTATCATCATCATCATATTATTATTATTGAAAAGTATACAAATAAAGAAAAAAGAAAAAAGTTAAGAAATCATTTTAGACTTTAATAAGAAACATTACGTCAGAAAATATTTTGTAACAGATGAGAATATGTGGACCGCGTAGCACTTATGAAATACAAGATATAGAAATATAGATAAGTTATAGTGCTTGGGAACGAGGTTATTCCGGGCGAAAGACCCTTGGAAATAAATTCGGAAAAATTAATTTCTGACCTTCCGACCTTGTAGTACCGATGCTCTACCAGCTGAGCTAGAGGTCAGACTGAGAGCAGTCCGGGGTGAAATAGATGTATGGTCACGGTATTTCTATATCTTGTATTTTGTAACACAGGAACGTTAGCAATCTCGTACCCAGAGCCTTCATTTCTTACTGCTTATGCTCGACATAACGATAAAGGGTCTGCATGTGCATGAGATTGGAACGTTAGCAAAACATTGACTTGCACAGACKCACATTTTATATTCCCACCAACATCGAACTGTCAACCTAAAACATTGTCTTTTTTCGTCTTAGATTGTMGATGGTTTGAAAAATCCCCCAGACATAGCTGTAGACGCAGTACAGGCAGCTTTAGAGGTAAGCAAAGCTTCGTGTGCATATTTTCAAACTTTATAGAATATTTTTAACGTTTTCTTCTCCGGCATCCTACTTATGTGATTAACGAGGAATGCTGCACTGCGCTTGCTCGAAAAAATGGCGGATGCGAAAAGCGGACGCGCGAAATGATTCTGCTTRTTATTTTTACTTTTCGACGTTCAAAAACGCATTAGCAAGGTTTTTTCTAGGAAGCTGTATTGTCGACGAAGGTTTTGGTGTTTTTTTAATACTAAAAAAAATCTTATTTTTGCGAAGATCCTTTTCCGTCAGCGGCTTTCCATATTCACGCTCCGTGCTTAGATAATTTTTCAAGTATACCCTTCTTATGGGTTCATAGAAAAGACATTTAACAGTCACGCGAAATCAGGTCTGACAAAACCAAGTTTACGTTGTAGCCTATGGTAATAGGCTTACGTTAAATGATAAAGAACAACTTRTGTCTATTGCTATGACAACCTTTCATTTAGCTCAACCATGAATAAATTAACTTGATCGATAAGCTCGTGTGTGTGTGTTTTTTTCTTTCTTTTTATGACATATTCTACATATAGGCATTAGACAAAACAAACCCTAACAGTACATTTGTATGTAGCTTTGCATTTCTTTCTCTGGATGTCTAATTACCTCAATAAGCTAAAAATTACGATAAAAAAAGAAGTTAATTGGAGAAAAAACTATTAGTTTTTGTTTGTGCAATTATGTGCTTGGGTTTGAGCTTTATATTTTCAAAGCCTAAGAATTAAATTTTTGTTGTATTTGCTTTTCGAAAACTGTTAATTTTCAGCTATAGCGCTAGCCGATTTAAAACTATAGCCGATTTAAAACTATACCGCAGTCCGTGACATTCATAAATATYCCATTTTTTAACTCTCTAACAACCGATATTTCACGCATTCATTAATGATTTAYAAAAATTGCTGCAATTTTCGACTTACGCTAGAAAAATCGTCACAAATCCTTTGAAAAAATTTCGGTTTTTTGTTTTCTATCCAATGCTACATAACGTGATAAACRACCCCAAACACAGACTAGAATTTTCTTTTTCCAAAACATCACGTTATCATTCAATTTTGAGTCGTCTAGTTTTCAATTCATTAGTTTTTGCCATAAAAACTTCAAATACAAAAACAGGAAATACATTTTTGAGCTTAAGTGTCGAATAACTTAGGACTAATAACATTTACTAGAATATTTCTCTTCAAATTTCATTTTTCCTACCTACCAGCTCATCTAGTCTTTCAAGAACTCGTCACATTGACTATTTTGGCAATTTAAAGAGTTTAACAGTCAGAGCTGCTTAATTATTTTCTTACTACAATGACGTTCTACGGGCTGCAACATTATAGCAACCCTGAAATCCATTATCAAAAAAAAACCCTTACTCGAATCATAATATTTGTGCGTTTTACCTTAAACTCACTTCATATCTACTTTATGAGAACCGGTGATTTTTCTCGCGTGTCCGCGTCATTCGTCTTTTTCTTTTCCTCATAATTACCAATTACATTA
>NW_022261439.1:114624-124695 GCF_009602425.1 Actinia tenebrosa | reverse complement strand
CACAAATCGCTGCACAAATCGCCAGTGTAAACGGGGCTTAAAAAGTGAAGAGTATAGGCTTTCTCTAGTTTGAAGTTAAGATACAACTGCGATAGACGTGATGGAAGCAACTGAAAAAAAGTTGTCTGCATTCGCATGTTTTACCAAAACTTAAAGCCAATGGACAACGCATTGATTGCCTCTTTGGTGATTTATGAATAAATAATTGTATTAGGACGAAAAATACTAGAAAAGTAGATGCAAGAGAATCGCGAATGGGATGSACCCTTCTTAAAATTGTCTTGTATGCGAAAATAACTTGAAAATACTAAAGAAATTCCACAAATTCCATCGAGAAAAAGTGCGATTTCTTTTGTATTTCCACGTTAGCCTTGCAACCACGGTACTTTTGAAAAGGGTTCATTCTTGGCCCAAATGAATGGGAATATCATTGCTCGATAAATGGAAATTGAAAATTGTGATCTAGCTGATTCGGTCTAGTCGTTTAGGGATGTTTTGCCTTCAAACTTTACATCTTTTTAAAAAATCTTATATATTAAGGCCCCGTCCACACTATGCCGGATAAATTTGAATCCGAATTTTTATTTATTCGGTTCCATTTCGAAAATTCGTTTTCGGTGAAGAATTGTTCCGGATTCGCCCGGACTAGTGTGGACGGTAGGCCTAACGGAATAAATAAAAATTCGGATTCAAATTTATTCGGCATAGTGTGGACAGGGCCTAATATACTTGGTAACATTGAAATCCACATCTTATCCCATACAGTGTGTGCAACCATGTGACTCAAAATCTCTTGAGATATGAATAATCAATTAACAACCGCCATGTTGGTTGATCAAACAAGAAAAGCTAATGAGGAATGCTTTTTTTTTGTCAACCAAGATGGCGGCAATGACGTAACATGCRCATGCTCTATTATGAAGAGCTTTTCCAAGCAATTTCACCTAAATCATGCCATAGATTATTTTTCTTTGGATTTTGAGGTTGATTGCCAAATGATTTACAGCTTCCAATGAAAACCTATTAGTAGTGACTTTAACTTTAACGCAATCAAAAAGTAAAAACAAAAAACAAAAACAAAAGACAAAAACAAAAACAAAACAAAAAACAAGCAAATAAAAACCTTAAATTCCTAGTCAATGAATTAGAGCCGTGTAAAACGAGGATTGTTCAAGCTTGTTTTGATTTCAATAGGACTCATTAAAGTCGTGTTATTAATATATTAGTCATGAATTTTGGAAAATTAATTACTTGAATCGGACAGCAAACTAGCAATCGAGTGATTAGACGTACAGTACACAAGCTCTTTTGACATAATGTTTCTGATATTGGACTTGACTTCGTGGGAAGTTCTTCAAGCAAAMAAGAAATACAAAATGACCTTGATTTTAATTACCGATGAAACGTGTAGTCGTATAATTTCCCACCCACCTTCGAAAGTTTAACCTCTGATCAGGATCTTATTAAAAGTCTTTTAACATAAAAGTTTGTGTCCAATGAGGAAAAAAGACCATGAAATTTAATTACTGCAAACAGATGTTTTTCCAGCATCACTAACAGCAGTTTTATTCCTTGTACATAAATTTTACTTTCACTGAAAAATAACTACTAGTCTTGAATATAAACGACATCAAAATTGCTTCTTCCAAAATTRTAAGCACTAAATGGGCTTTCCTAAATTGCGTTGGAGTCCCTTTTCTAAGACTTTGACACATGAACTGMGAAAGCTTATTTGAAATACAAAATACATACGCACTATGAAAGGAATTGAAGCTTCTTTCAATCAAAATGGCTTATAGAAAATTGCCTTATTTGAATTGGATTATTTCACCCATATGTGCATTGAAAGGGCTTCTTGAATCTTAAATATTCTGTATATAAAAGATTCTGGGCTGCATTGAAAGGGTTTCCTTTTGAATTACACTGGATAAGCTGTCCTGGAACATATTTTTAAAGTGAAACCTTCAACTGAATGGTATACATAAAATCTAGGCTGCTTTGAAAGGCCGTTTCCTTTGAAATTCACTGAATAAGCTTCCTTGAATTTTTTTTCATAAACCGACTTCAATACCTTTTGATTTACAACTAAAAAAATTCATTACATAGTGAACAAAGTTTAATTGATTTCTTTTTCTATGAATATGCTAACTATTGCTTCTTTAAAGTAATTTTGTTTAACTCTAATTGTAATGTTTTTCATAACAGTAAAGGTACAAGACATTTGATTTAACCCTAAAAGAATTTTTTTTCTATTTAAAAAAACTGTTTTGTATAACAAGACTAACGAAGTCCCGTCGTTTTTTTTTGTTTTTTTTTGTTTTTTTTTGTTTTTTTGAAAGAATAGGAGAATTTTGATTATTTTATGTTTAGATGCAAAACGCAAACAAAATAAGCAAACGAGATAAAATTAAAAATAAGAATAAAAAACAAAAGAAGTGTATTACATTTTTTCGATTTTTGCTTCTATTTTTAATGGTTTTCCTCAATCCTTTTATCACGAAAGTCTGTAGGTCTTTTGATTGAAACCCCATTGTGACRTCAATATATCTTCTATTCAATGGGTTTTACTGGAAATTCCCCCTGTTTTATATTCTACAGAGATAACTTGGTTTTAATTTCCAAAAGTGTGTTTTTATAGTKGTCACACCATGACTGCTAATAAACACGAGGGTGTATGTATTGGTTTTGCTATTTTTTACTACTTCATAAGTCTATTATAAGCCAAGTAGGCTATACGTTTTGTTTTTATTTTTTAGCGCTTTACCTCGTTGTCCATTTTGTGTTGACGCCGATCTTGCCCTCCTAGGTGCTCCTAAAAACATCTTTTCCTGGCGTATTTCAAGTAAAACGTCTTCCTTCGTTGTTCCTGTCGAGAAAGAAAGGGAAAATCAATAAGGAAAATATTCCAGACAACTCGTTAAATCCGACCTCACTGCTTTGATAAAACCATCACTTACTTCACAAATTCAAAATAATATTTAATACTACATTGCGGACGTACAAATCAAAACAAGTACTATACCCCAGCTTACTGTTTCAGCGATTCAATTCAAAATTTAACGATAAGCTCTCTTAGCCTCTTCACCAGCTATGTTTCTAATCTTTCCAAAAAAGTTCATTCCAGGTCTTTTTCGTTGTCTATATTTTGTGGTAAAAAACTGAACATCTATGGGGAAAAAACCCACACTTGTCTTCAGTCGTCGATCAATTTGTATTGTGCTAAAAACCTGAAGTACAACTACTTTGAATTGCAAATTTCCCCTCTATGAATATTGAAATAATCCCTTAATCTAACAACCTAAATAACTTGGGAACGGGCTTTGGATAGACAAATAATAATTTATTGTTATATGAATAGTTGGCGGTTCTGGTTGTCAGTCGTTAATTCRAGCCAACATCTCCAAGCCGTTTTTCCTGGTCTTTTCTGTTGACTTTCATCCAAGCTGTTTGATATGATTAATTAAAGGGAGTGTGACATTATCCCCTCCATCAAATAGCATGCATCGCCATATGAAAGGTACTAATCAAATGTTCTTTTTTGTCGTAAGAGTCGCCGATACGGTGATATTTATCGCATTTGATTTGAGTCTTACCGCGTTTAATAAGTCAATATGAGCTCTCACTTGTCGTTTTAGCAGTAATTTCCTTATCGATAGCTTTTGTGGTTGTAGTTTCTTAAAAAAACACAAAATTAGATCGGTTTTTTTTTTTCACCGAAACTTACTATTTATTGTTTTCCCGCTATTTCCTCTTGTTTGTTTTCCATATCATTGGCTTGCACGCGCGTCGTGATCCAAGAAAAAGCAACAAGGACATTTTGATGTTAATCTTTTATCGTAACACTAAATTCTGTCTAAGTTGTTATGGATATCTTGAAGTCTCGAACATGAAGTGTATTTTGACCCGCGATGTCAAAGCTTAACTGAAGTGAAGTAGATTTCTTTTATTACAAATTTCAGCTTGGCCTTTAATTGCCAGGGAGATTTTTTTGGCGGAAAAGGAGTTGCGTAACCTTAAATATTTATAAGCATAAGCTGGGTTTTTTTAGAAAGATTTTTGGCTGATTAATGACATATTTCATTGAAAATGAATAAGATTATTTACAAATTGGTTATGTATCTTATTTCGACCAGTTTTACCATTGAAAGTTTCGCGCCAAAGATTGCATAAACTTGCTGGCAATAATTCAAGGTTTTTTTGGCTGTGCAGTTTGCACAGAAAAGATCGACAATCTAATAATATGGATTCTACAATGTTTAGTGAAATAAGTTAGGTTGTTTTTGGGGTGGGGGGGGGGGAGGGGGGTGAGAAGTGACCATTCTATTTCCAATATTATGGCTGATGGTAAATGTGTTCATTTGTACAGGAAATGTTGTCTTTGATCAATACAGCGTTGGACCCCCTGATTGAAGCAATAATGATCGAGCTGGAGAACTTGATATACCGAATACATGCCGAGGACTTTACGAGGTATAATGAACGTAATATTTAAAAAAATATACGGAAAAAATGTAATAATGAACTAAATGTTATACCTATGGTAGGAAAATGAAACGTCTTTATGATTTTTATTTTTGCTTTTGAACTTCGGACAGTTAAAACTAGAAGCCATTCCGCCACCTTCCATACATCGGTTCACTGGTCAAACCGCACAAGCTAGATGAATAGACGGTAGACTATTTATTTACCTAGGGTTGTTTTAAATACCTACGAAGGTAATAAACCTGTGGCCCTCAAAGCATTAGAGGCTGCAAGGTATAGTTTTAAAATTTAAACCTTGAATCCTCGGTTCCCATCCTCGGTTGACTGAAATACTTTGTGTTTGACCAGTAAACCGATATAACGCAGGTGGTGAATTCTCACAGTGACAGTCTCGGAATCAAGGTTGGTGTAGAGGTAATACACTCGCCTCTCGTGTCTGGAGTTCGGATTCGATTCCTGAAATCAGTATCACATATGAGTAGAGTTTGTTAGGTCTCTCTCTTCTTATTCGAAGGTTTAAGCTGGAAGAAGAATCCGAAAACAGACTGGTTTGTCATATATTGGATCGATTAGAGTCGGTCCAGATAATCTAAATTGTTGAAAAATTTCGTAACCAGAAATCGGAAAAGAAAGGACTGTAGCCAATCAGAAGCCAATAATTTAATTGATAAAGACAACAGTTTGTTTAGACAAAACATAACTCCGACTATCRCCTTACTCGGGTCACAATACCCTCAATGAAATGAGTCACCAAGTGTCATTTGTTATCATCTTAGTTCATTGGTACTCAAAAAGCTTCACGAGCTTACCATGGGTTACTTTTGATTTCTTTTTTTCGCGCCCTGACTTAGCCTGCGTCCAGTCGGTATAATTTTCGAGAGAACGTAAGCTAGCTCTGACTTTGATGATCCTAAAGATTGTTTCAGAGTACAATAAAATGTATATGCGTTGGTTCTTCCGAAATTGAAAGAGAACTGACAACGAACACGCAGAGCATATTTGAAATTGCCCTATTTTACTATGACGTCACTGCTTGTTTATGTGGGGGATAGAATCGCCAAATCCAATAGAAAAATCAACAAAATYTGCTCCTAGCGAAACAGTTAAATCTAAAATGGCCTGGTTTTCAAATATAATATGTATTAATATGTACTAAAAAATATTCTGAGCGTTTGCTGGCTATTCTACTTCTCTTCGCGGATTGATACGGGTTTTAGAACAAGTTTCGGTGAATTTGCATTGATTTGACCCCCTCCGGCGACCATGATCCTTTGCGTTTAAACAATAGGTTGTTTTGATGTGACGTCATAGTGAAATAGGGCAATTAAAATTGATTGTTTTATAAAACGTTAAAACATAGAGGGTACAGTACAAAGGTTAAAGTCATTTGATACAATAACCATAACCCTTCCCACTTGGATCTCATTGTCTGGTGCGATTGATCGATCGACTATTTCTGTCAAAGTAGTTCCTGTCTTCCTGTGCTAAATATTTCATGACACTGAGTTGGTGTGTTMATTATATCTCTGTGCTCAATTTAAGTCATCCAAATGTCTCTAGTCAAAATAATCGCTGTTGGAACCAACGGACAAGACACGTACCAAAAAGTCAAGCCTTCGTTGAACTCCGACTTTGAAAATTTAAAGACTAAACCCGCATATCAAACTATAATATTTTTCATTAAAAAAAGGATAAGAGAGTTTATTTGAATTGGAAATTATTTTCAATCAAAGTAGTTGTTGATGTTTACGTTGTAGAATACTCTAACTAAAACATTCTAAATGATCTTATAAGTGATCTCGGATTCACAAAGAGCTGCACAMAAAAAAATTAAACGATAAAATGCGAAATATATTATGGATGGAGTAATTCAGTCTAACAAAATTAAACGATGATATATGATATGGCTGTATATACCTGTTTCAAAAAATTGCCGTAGCCAGAATAGATAGGAGATAAGCGATAGGTCATTCAAAGATTAAATGGAATGACTTGTGTTTCTTCTCATTCTCTTCAAGAACACGGAGGTTAGTGTTGAGATATTCAGTGTTGTTTGCAGTCGTCTACACCATTTTAAAAGGTCTGAATTATACGTGTTTAGTTGCATGCCCATAATTCCTTTCCGTCTCGCTATAACCTATCGCCTATAGTCCTATATAGGTAGTATCTATGCGTTCAAAATTCGACAGTGTGATCAGAAAGTGCCTAGTTTGTTAATTCGTACATCTATGACAACTGAAATTTTATGRTAATATTTTTTTAAATAACTGCGTCAAAACTGCGCAACACACTTACCGACACAAGAACGTTAAATAATCTGTCGTCAGGATATCGCTAAAATTAAGCTTTAGGAAAAAACTAATCGACACTCAATATTTTACCTCTTATAGCTTTATCTTCGTGCTTTGTAATCTTACACAACAGCTTTGGCGCGATAAAAACACRCGAGCCAAACGACCAAGAAAACAACTTTTTTTTTCTTTGCGTATTTGGATACCACCTACGCTCTTCAGACATATACTTCATGTATGGCTCAGTTCATTGATTAACATCATAATCTCTACGGAAATGATCGTGGAGGATAACAAATTTTAAGTCATGAAGTAGCTACCCCAGAAAAATATTCGTTAWAAGCAATAAAGAACAAGCGATCTGATTGGCTCTTATTCTAGAGTGTTCTAATGATCTGAAAAGCTCACTCAGTCTATACAAGGCCAAGAATGTTTATCAGTAGAGAAGCCAATAGCCTACTTCCGAGATATGTTTCGCTTGTCACGCACAAAGGTTTCAGTGTGAGGCTACGTGCTAAATGCTCAGTCATTYGTGACAGGCGGTAAAAATAAATTTAATTTAGCACGTAGCCTCATACTGAAACCTTTGTGCGTGACAAACGAAGCATATCTCAGAGGTGGGCTATTCTAAGAGGGGAAGCTAACCTATGCAATTTAGTACTAGTCTTTGGCTCGAAATAAAAGGATTGTTTACTTCTCTGATAAAAAAAAGTAAATTTCCTAGTTTGACGAAGGGTTGAATTTTCCTTGCGAGAATAATAATTTAGCRAATAAAAGCAACGACACCGAAAATCGATATCGGGAGCCGAGCATTCGAAAAAATCTAATATTTTGTCATAGAGGATCAAGTATTCATAGCTATTCATAGCTATCTATTAATTTAAGACATTGCGGTGTCTTAAGATTAACGCCCACATTCCTATACACCACGAAGTTGGTACTACGCAAACGTCTGCTGCCAGAGGTCTGCTGCATTACCGCATTATGTTTTGGCGAGTTTTGCGTGATCACGTGACGGCAGCCATATTGAATGGCAAAAACGATAAAATCGTCGAATATCGGGTGACTGACCTTTTTTGCGCCAGATTCACCCCCAGTAGCCTCGCACTCAAAAAAAAAAAAAGGTTTTATAGGCTATAAAGCATAAAAGTATAAAGGTTTTATACTAGTTAGAATCAAAATGACCATTTCAGTTCCCCAGAGAAACTCAGTGGATTCTATTTTTGTCACGACTACCGGCGCATGGTCTTGCAAACTCACCATTTTCTACAAACAGCACTGGACGCTTATCTTCTTTTTTTTTTTTCTTTTTTTTTTCTTTTTTTTTTTTGCGGAAGGAAACAGAGAATACGTTATGAATAAAATGAAAAGCTTGAACGAGAATTTAGGGAAAAGCATAAATGAAAAAAATATATGTTTTTTCCCCTTTTSAACGTTGTGCGATTCCGAGAAAACTTGCCTTATTTTTGTATCTTATTTCTTTCTGTTCTTTCAGTACTTCGTTGTCCAAATACAGCTCCAGGGTTCCGGATGCTCCTTGTTCGGCATATATTGAAGATATCGAGGCAAGTTATATAATAATAATAATAATAAAGTTAGTGATCATAATCATTCATTCATTTGTCATTATAATATTTCTGTCTGTCTGTCTGCCAACTTGTCTATTTGTCTGTCCTTTGTCTTTCTTTCCTTGTTTGCTTGTTCGTTGATTCATTCGTTCGTTCGTTATTGTTCTTTTTCTTTTTCGTCTTCTTTATCTCTTTCGTTTTTCTTCTTCGTCTTTCTTTAAGTTTGCTTTTTGAAAAGGCCAATGAACAAGGCATAAAAACAGTGCCTAATTCTTGAGTCTCTCCACAGGACTTTATTCTTAGTGTTCAGAAGAATCACATGTCGATGTTTGAATGCCACGAGCTACTGATAACCAGGTTAGTCGAACTAACATTCTTATAATAGAACAAAGATGAAGAAACACACTGCGCATGCCCGAGAAATCGGTGAAAAGATGACGGACGATCACTTATTGTGTTTATGTAACCGAAAAGGCAAAAAAAAAAAAAACACTCTTTTGCTTGACTTTAGCACAATTAAATATCCTGAATGGATCAGCTCCCACAAGCTTAAAAATTTAGAAAGCTAGGTAGGATTAGAATATAAAATTCTGATCGCGGAAAATTGATTATAAATGATTTCTATTGTTTACTGTCCTTTGAAAATAAAAGAAATCCCGTATTTTAGTGATTATTTATTCCTTTCCTGCCATCAGACTAGAACCCGTTGCCAGTCGGGTCTTGGAATTATTTGTACGTCACACAAGCCTTTTGAGGGGCATTGGAGAAGGAGGGAAACTCAAACTAGCGGCTGATATGGCTCAGGTATTACTATGTCTTATTGCCAAGGGCATTGTCAGCAATTCTACTTATGGGCTTCCTGTGGAATACCCAAGCTATAATTTGTCTTTAGCCAGGTCACAAACCATCGCCATCTGGCTATAAAGAGCGCACCGTTTGATTCGATTGCAATTCCTTTGAGTTGAGAAATCGTCAAAATCAAAAACTGCCGGTCACGTAATCCTTGGCCGAAARTTTGTCGGCATCATGAGAGAAATGTTTGTCTTTCATAAAGTAAGTCTTTTGTGTTGTTTTCATCTTTTCAGATTGAATTCGCTGTTGGACCGTTCTGTCGTAAAGTGTCTGACTTGGGCAAACCGTACAAACTTCTACGTTCTTTCAGGTAATTTTTGCTCTGCGTGACAGATGCGTGACGTGTGCGTGACATAAAATGATCGCGATCCCCCCCCCCCCCCCCCCCCCCATCTCTATGGTTCCTACTTGCTACTAGTGGCTCAATCCACTGAGAGAATAAAATATCTTTTTTCCTCTTAATTTCTTTCCCCTCGCTTTATTAGCTATTCTATTTCGTTTCATTTATGACTCTCTCACTCCTTTGATTTTGATTTTTTTTCCTTTGTCTTTTYTTTCATCTAACGWGGTATCATTTTATTCGTATTCCAGGCCATTATTATTCCAGACATCTCAGGATATCGTAGATAACCCGGCACTAGGCGAAAGTCTACCTTATAGTCTCGTACTGCAGTATTTGTTCTCTAGAGCACCGAGCGAACTCAAATCACCCTTCGAGGTAAACACCCTAATTAATGCCCGGGGAGGACTCTCTTAAAAAGTGGGTAGGGGGGCTCGACGGACGGTTTTGAAAATGACCCTAAAAGGTACGCATAAATTAACTGAGATGCTGATTTCAGACCCTAAAAGGTACGACCATATTTAAAATGACAACGTTT
>NW_022261439.1:96242-114464 GCF_009602425.1 Actinia tenebrosa | reverse complement strand
TTATTTGTACCACGGTGTTATCCAAGCTTTTCGAACCACAACTTCATGTATCTTATTCGTACCGCGTATAAATACTGAATACAACATAGAAGTTACTTTTTAAGCGCRGAGAGGAACTGAAGCAGAACTGATTTGAGTTCTTGGTTGTATTTTCATTGCAATTGGTGATTAATGTAAAGTGCTGTGTTCCTTTCAGTATTCACCATTTTCCGATACATCGATKCACTGGTCAAWCACAAAGCATTCAGTCGAGGTTGYATGTTTCAAATTTGAATAATCCTTTGAAATCACCTTGGCGCCTCGCTTGAGCGGTTCGTGTGAACCAATGTATGGAAAATGGTGAAGTGCGTTAGCGCGAGTTCTGTTAGTCGCGTCTCCGGCTCTTGTACCAATAATGCTACTTGGACTATATTCCAGTACGAATGAGTAATACGAAAATGGGGATGGTTTTGTTTTGCGTTTTAGGTAGCAGGATGGACCACTAATTATTTCTGTCAGTGGCTAGACGAACATCCGTCGGAGGACGAACGACTGGCTCTCATAAGGTAACAATTGGCGTGCTTTTTTATTGTACAAGTCTATTTACCGGGTTACCTGTGGTAAACCGGTCATAAAATGTCTGGGGTTTTTTTTCCTTTCAAGCTTGCGCGCGTCTTGTCGCTGATAAACTGATAAACTTTTTCCAGCTTCGTCTCCCAAAATAATCATCCCGATTTTGAAATAATTKTTAGCTGCCAAATAGCACTGTTCCAACAAGACAGTCAGCTCAATCCCGATACAAGTGACATATGATAAAATGAACTAAGAAAATATCGCAACTATACTGACAGCATCGGATCAAAAAAAATTGTATTGCAAGACATTTATCAGGGTGCGCCGCTGTTTTGCTATAAATTTCTCTGTGGCTCGTTCGCTAAAATGTATTTCTTATCGATGACTTTATCTAAAGTGGGTTCTCTTGGTTCTCTGTACCATTACGCCTTTCAACTTGACCTTTTTCTTATCATRTGATTTATTGAATACATATCTATATTTTTTTGCAGAGGAACTTTAGAAGCTTATGTTAATTCCGTAAGGTCACGTGGCGAAAAAGAATATGCACCAATCTATCCCATCATGCTTCAGATTCTTCAATTAGGAAGCAAAMCTTGAACTGCTATCGATATTAGGTYACAMGGGTAAAATTTCACAAGTGGAAGGGCAATTGCCCRAGTTAAGTCTAAGTATGGGAAAGGAATATTTCTTAATTATTATATTAATATTATATTAATGATTATTGTAAGAATGAGCGAAGCTTATTGGGATATTCTTATGGAAAATGATGTAAATAAGGAATGTATTTATGACTTAGTTGTAATACACCAAATCCACTACTTTCCCATTTTAGCCCACGTGTCATTCCCTAAAGTATCGTTTCTTTGTTTATCGGTTGCGCGTGAGAAGACACATGATTATGGATACGACTTATACAAAGAATCTTATTCTCGAGAGAATGACACGTGGTTTGAAATGGGTAAAACATTACGCCCATATGGATGAAGTCCGTTTGTAATCAAACTCAGCTCTGTAAGGCTCAAAGGGTTTATTTTAAATGAATAAAATAAATAAAGGAAAGGTAATGGCTAATATTGTGTATTTGATTTCAATACTGCGCGCAGCATTTCTAGAAGGATGACGTACGTCCTTTAATTACTCTATTCGGCTTCCGTATCAGTATTCGGTTTTAAGAGAACTCAAAAAAAGTTAATGAGATCGTGAGGAATCGAATAAGGTCCCTTTTGCGAATTTTCTTAGTCTAACAACATTTTCGCGACGTTAATTTTGCTTTTGAAGGTCGCATATTTTACGCGGAAAAAAATTATATCTTGAGTCACTTTCAATATTTGATTTCAAACACAGGCATTCTTTGAAGAGAATCACTTTATGAAAATTCGAAGGTTCGAGTTATGACATTCTTTCCKGCCTTACTATTGGGATACCTGTGTATAACCACATCTGCTGTCCAGTGTGATAGTGGGCTCCGATATGAGAATCAAAATGGCCGCCAAATGAAGTGAGATTTTTTAAGACGTTGATTAAATGTAATTTTGTGCTATAAAATGGGTAGTAGTGAATCTACGAGAAAAGTAACTCTTGAAAAAGATACAGACGGAGATAGCTCTGGTATTATAAAGGTTAGTTTATTGAGAATTCCTTTCTTAACAGTGGTTTTCTTACCACTTCAATTCTAGACCTGCATGCAGGTTTACTTTGGTATAATCTGAAGATATTTTCTTAAGAGACATTCAATCCATGCTTTTTGCTTTTCGTTTTACTTGGTCTTTAGGTTTCTGAGCGAGTGGTTCAAAGATTAAGAGGGAAAAAGGATCTTCCATTGAATTTATCAGAGGAGGTGACTCCAGGTACGAAAAGATTCATAAAGTTACATGCACATAAGGTTAAACATTGAAAGAAATTGTGCGCTTCAGTGTTTATCAATTTAATTTGACGAGGGGGTCCTGACTGGAAAACTAAAGCAAGACTAGTAATAGGATGACCCACCCCTCCCCTATCTAAAGCTGCAGTGGAGAAGGTCTGAAAGGAATAAATTTTAGTTCTGTCTTTTTTCATTGTACATCCTAGGGGTAGTATGGTGTAATGTCAATCCCAACATAAATGATGAGCTATGAATACTTCCTGGAACTATGCATTATATTTCACCAGAATGTACAGTGTACTGCATCCTCTATGTCAAAAAGGGAGGGAGAGGGTGTTACAATGTGTTGATTGTCATGGTTCTATCAGTTATATTTGATTAATAATTAACACTCAATTTATCATAATTTTAAATGATTAGAAGAGATAAATAAGCTATGGAAGGAATTACAACACGAGAAAACTCATCTCGAAATTCAGAAAAAGAGATTAGAAGACCTATTACAGAGAGCTTTTGAAGAGGTAAGATCAGCAACTATTCTAAAAAATAAAAAAGGCCTACATTTGAGCACTGCAATATTAGTACCTAATTTTGCTCTTTTCGATAGGTGATCATTTTTCATTCCCCAGAGATCACCTAACACACAACATGCTAAAGTATGAATGTATTTAATGTATTTGACTACTTCTATGCACTGGCTTTTGGGCATAAAAGGAGCTCTTACATGCCACATTTGTAAAAAAAAACAGCCAGCTCCTCATCTAAATATGGTTAATGCATAAAAGCCCTTGCATAAAAGGATGTGGATACATTAAATGTGGTCATACTTTAAATTGCTTGTTGTGCTGTAAATGCACATAGAAACAGAATGTTATGCAGTTAGAAGTTTAAATTTTTCAAACTCAAATGAAATTAGAAAATGTTCTCAGTCCAAAATCAAGCAAAAATGAAAATAAAACCTCAGTGTGTTAGCTACTGTTACAGAATATCTTTTTTTTTTCAGGGGAGAGGTCAATCCTTGCTTAATGATTCAAGTGAAARTGTAGATGTTGCAGAGGTTCAAAAACTGAAGGATGACATGGTTGTCAGAGAAAATGAATTACTAAACGAAATAGAGACACTAAAACAAAAGGTACCCTGTAATAAGAAAGTTAGTTTAAGTTTAAAAAGATACCTTTTTCTATGCTATGGAGGGATTTATAAGTTTTAAGTGACACTAAAGATCTGAAGAATACATATTGTAGTTCCTTTGTTATGGTTCTCCATAGGGAAAGTATGGCTGTGTAATTCTAATTTAAGGATACACGGAACACAATCGGGTCGGGTTTTTTGAAYGCTCATAGCACATTTAGTTTATATAAATTTCCCCATAAAGTATACATTTCCTAACATGTTAAAGTTCAAATATTGCATATTCGATTTTACTTTTGGACAAAAATAATTCATTTTGGATWAATWAGGCATTGATTGCAAACKCTATGGTTCGACGCAAGATGTTTGTTCTCCCTCTGGTTAGCGTAAACAGATCAAATTTTTTTTGCATCTTATTACACRTATGTTGTTCTACCAAAGTGTGTCTGCGTTTTTTCTTTTAGCGCGTCTTTAATCTTTTATTCAATTCCAAAGTTATAACTACATGTTTTTAAGGGCATTCTTGAGAAAATGGCAAATATCTGACAAAAGAAAAGGAAAAGGAAAAAACGCAGACATATTTTTAAACTTGARCATAGTAGGAATCCACATGCCAAGTTTCACGGTAATTGATCAAAAACYGAGGGAGAATAAACCTCCTGAAAATGTGTATTTTACCAAAAACTACCTTTRAGAAAAACACAAGTTTAGTTTAATGGGATTATAAGTTTATTTACTCAATGTTGACAAGTTTCTGCACAGTATGCCAATGAGCGTAGAGTATATTAACTTAATTTTTATATAAAATTAAAGATTTTACTTTTATATTTGATATAGCATGGTTTCAAGAAAAAAAAATTTTTTGGCAAAAATTGTGTTCCGTGTATCCTTAACCGAATTATATTGATTTTATTCTTGAAATATAAAAAAACTATACATGCACTGGAATATAATCCATGTAAGACTGAAGTATTATTTTTGATATTTTTTAGAATGCTCATATTGATGCAGTTTCTGATGAACAATATAATGCTGCATTTGAGGAAATTAAAGACAAATTTAGGTAAAACCATTGCACTTACTTAACAAATGCTCCACATATCAACTGAAATCTCTGTAGAGGTATTTTAAAGTATTTAAGAAAAGGAATAACAAGAGTTTCATGCTTTCTCTCATAAAAATGGCTCTTTTATTGTAACGTGGAAATGGGGCAACCTAAATATAGGTTGATTTTTTATATAACTAATTCAGTCTAAATTTTTGCAAAAACTGAAGGATGGAAGAATTATTATGACTGGGTGTAGTTATCTCTCTCCCTGTTAGGAATATAAAGGAAGCCTCAAAAAGATAGACACCCTATATCGGTTTCTTTACAGTAATGCTGAAAAATAAGATATCTTAGGGGGAGGGGGAGAAGGTTTGTGGGAGTCCCCTCCCCCAAAAAACAAATTCTCAGGGAACAGGAGAGAACCAAAGCAAGTGCTACACAATGTTATTCTTTGAATGGAAGAGACTGATGCAACATTGACCATATACAACTTTTTTTACCTCTTTACTTTAGACAAATTGAAAGACCAAAAGTTTGTCAAAGTATTCAACAACTAGCATTAGATTGCTACCAGGACAATCCCAAGCAAACACTACGATGCTCTCAATATGTTAAAGACTTTGAGAAGTGTGTRCARCAGTCAAGACTTGTAAGTTTAAAAATAAARTGGCTTTAAATATTATTTTTAAATTTTACTTATTTTATCGCTCTAATTTAAAATTCCAATTCTCTATTTATTTATTTTTATTTTTTTCGTGTTTCAGGAAAATCTTCAAGACATAAAATCCTAGTCAAAMGATAATCTCTTTGAATACTCCTTGAATCGCTCAAAAAAGAAGAAAAGAAAAACACTAACAGAATTTCGTTGTGTGGAGTTGAGCTGTTCGGTGCAGATGTTGAAGAAAGGATTTCATGTTTTCTGTATTTCTAGATCCTTGTATTTTGTTGAATATATCAAAAGACAGCCGAAATAAAAGTTTTATGCCWTAAAAGTGTTGGTCTATCTTTAATACTTTTGTCCTTTTAATTCTACATTTGATGTWACTTATTCGTTCAAAAACTCGTGCGTTCATTTGCTCGTTCTTTTGTTTTCATTCATTTTTTTTCTTATCTATTTAATTTTTTCTATTGATTTTCGTCATTAAAGCAAGTTTTATTGTTGCTTATTTTAGCTCTAATTGAGAGCACCTTTTTGTTTGAATTCGTTATTCTAGTTACAAGTTAAAAATTTTTTTTAAATACTTCGGACACTGCCTACAGGGCTAGTTAGGGTAGCGTTTTAAAACGGAACCGGAAATAAGGACAATCAGCTTTTGTGGTAACACATTTACTTCCGTTTCCAGAAAAAGTTATTTCGACGCGCGTGCGCCCATACTTTCCCGCCAAAACCCGAGTGACTTTAAAATTTGAGTGCAACTACAACATGAACTAAAGCGACAAAGAAGCGAGAAAATGGTCGATAAAATTATGCTTGTTAATGTTAAACATTAACAAAATCTATACCGTCCTTTTTTGTATAAAGTTTGAAGCGTAGGATACACYATAGGTAAGCTAAAAAATAGTTAATTCCAGGTTAAATTTTCAAGTTTACATGAGATAAAGTAGATTTGTGCTTGTGAAGTTGAACATATTTGTGTTGTTTATTGCAATGCAAAAACGATAAAAAGTATGCCTACTTCAATGTTTTGCACTGTTTCGAGTAAAAATGAGTAAAAAAGCCTGCTTTTTTGTTGTTTTGAAATAGAACTTCGTGAAGATTCGTTTGGCAAAATTGACCTGAAGTTTAATTTCCGAGAACTCTTTATTCTAGGAGTATATAAGCTTATTTATGAAGAATATCATTGACTTTGCTTACGTTTTTGATTGTGCAAGTGCTCATAGTTTCGGGRTCTTCTATTTCTTATTTTATCGCAGCCTTTTTCTAAAACCATGAGCTGGCATTTTAGCCCCTTCTCACAAGAACAGAAAAAACAGCATCGTTTATTGGACGATATCTTGTTTGATGATCAGGACAAAAACAAGAARGCCAACCAAGTAAAGGTGTAAGTAGAAGCAAGGCAATGATCAATAYTTAAAGAACACCACTAGGAAACTCATTATCTGTAAATTTAAATAGATTAAGCTCGAATTTTTCCTAAGCTCAATAAATTTTGTTTCGTTATTATTTTGTTTGTCAAACATAATAACCAGTTTTAGCTACCGACTTAGGTCAGGTCGACCTAATTTGTAATGATGCAACATCATAACTTCGTRAAAAAGCATTAGAGAACGACGGGCATTTAGAGCTGGTCATCATATTGTAGAACTTATGCCGACAACTACAAAATAAAAAACAGCAGGTGCTGTCTTTCTTGGCCCATTGACTGGTCCAGATTTTCCTTTATTTTTTCCAGGCACCCATTTAGAGTATCAAGTGCACCTCGTCTTCCTCCAGCACCGCCAGACTTCGAGGACTTATTCTCGCAGATCTCCCAAAAAGACATTACATCGACTCAAGCTTTCCGAGAAAATCTCTCACAATTTGGAAAAAAGGACTACATAAATACCCAAAATTCAAGAGCTGAAATAAGAGGGTTGGCAACAAGACATCATGAGACCCCTACCTTGAATTATCCAGAGAGCSACCGGCTTTTTCATAGTCCTCCCAGGATTGATTTAGATATTGACGATGATGAAGAATATTTATACCCAGAGGACTCGCCTGAGCTGTTTACACCCGAGCTGTTTTCCGATAGTTATAACATCCAAGAACAACGGAAAAAGCCTAATGACGAATTTCCAAGTATAGACACTCTTTTTTTGTTTTTGCTTCTTGTGTGTGTTTTCTTCTTCTTCTTCTTCTTCTTCTTCTTCTTCTTTTTTCTTACTGATTATAAGTTTGGATTATTTTTCGTCTTGTTGTTGTTGTTGTTGCAGTTGTTGTTGTTTTGTTTGTTTTTTTTCGTTTTGTTTTGTTTTTTGTTTTTGTTTTTGGCATAAGTAGTTTTATGGTACGGCATTTCAACACGAGTATTTCAATGCGCTTTTTATATCATGATCATTGAAAGATTTTTTCATTTGTCAGGGTCTACAAATGCTAATAATAGGGGACTAGCACKTCCTTCTCAAAAATTCTATGATGATTCATTCAGAACACCAAACCCTCTGTTTATCCCTGGTAAGCACATACTGTATCGATATAAAATAGAGAAGACAGTACTATGGGCCTTATTCACGCGGCAGCCATGTTGGTTGAACCGTAGATTCCACCATGCGTAGCCTCAATTTCAAGCGCTTAAGAATCAATTTATGCTGGTAAAACAAAGGTTTTTATTGTCATGAGAATAAACATGGCCACCGCGTGATGAAGGTCCATATGGCAACCTATAAATACCTGCTAACTTTATGAAATTTGAATGTGTAATACGTAGCAAAAACACCAAGTTATGCAGAYCGAGATGGGAGAGAAAAACTACGGTCCACAGTAGAAATACGTATCCTTTGGTGATGTTTAGTTATTTGGATATTCAATTATTACTGCACTTTACGTCAAGTTTTAGCTATTGATAATCTTAGAAAATCGCGCGAATTTTCTTTAATGAGCTTCAGCTGAACAATTTCGATCGGTTTTCAGTCAATTTCCGTACTTTAACATTGTCCAGTCACGGGTGTTCGATGAGGTAAGTGCTCAGCAAATCATGCGTTAGTCAAGCGCATTTGTTGATTTTTAAAATTTTCATTCTGCATTTTAAAGAAATCTTCAATTTAAAACTTTATTTCTAGTTATTTTCTTTCCATCGTGTTACACATTGAGCTTCCCCCTTTTCCGGGTGACTAATATAAAGCCGCGCGTGTTTACTTGGAATTGCAATTTATGGMTACTTCCACAGGTATTTTACTCCGACAAACCATTAGTGATCTGCGCTCCAACTGGAGCAGGAAAGACAGTAATATTTGAGCTTGCTATTATCCGGCTTCTGATGACCGTAGGTGCAACAATATCAAACACCAAGATAGTATACAGTAAGTAGTCATTTTAGGCTCATTRTTTTTGATACGACACACACCCCAACTTATCAAGGAACGATTATTTTTAATAGTTTGCCTTTTTTTGTTCTATCATAGTGGCGCCCATGAAAGCACTCTGCAGTGAGAGGTGTAACGATTGGTCTTCCAAATTTGGTTCTCTTGGCTTGAAGTGCAGGGAAGTAACAGGCGACAGTGAACTGGACGACTACTTTGAGTTACAGGACACCCATATTGTCACCACAACACCTGTAAGAAGGGATGTTCTTACATCTGATTATCTTTCTTTCTTTACTATGGTTTTCATGATGTGCAAGCCAGAGAAACCCGCGTCACTCAAATTCTCTAGCTCAATTTTTTTCAGGCATTGTCAAATTTTTCATGAACGTCACTCCTTCCGCAGGAAAAGTGGGACAGTATGACAAGAAAGTGGAAGGATAACAAGTCGTTGGTTCAGAGCGTTCGTCTTTTTCTCGTCGATGAGGTAACAATTACTGCAATGCTTTTTTTATGGAAAGGAACTAATTTTCGTAGCAGTGATATCAGCACCGACCGACATTTTTGATACTKATTTAAGGTGCACACGTTAAACGACGGTAATCGTGGTGCAACTGTTGAAGCAGTCATAAGCCGCATGAAGACAGTTCACACAGCTCTTTCCCGAGGAGCGGGCAAGCGGGAAATCAATCGAGATACAAACATGCGTTTAATAGCTGTCTCTGCTACCATTCCAAATGTGGAAGATGTAAGTACGCTCAATCCTCACTCAAGAATCAGTTAAGAGGCGTCGACTTTTTTATATATTTCCGTATTTTTTTTATCATATTGATGTTATTTTGTTATGTTTTAGGTTGCAGCGTGGATCGGAGGAACAGAGAACCCTGCATCAAGCTACAGGTGCGTGCCATTTCTGATTCTTAGGTGTAAAAACCGAGCAATACAGTTTGCAAAACCTTTCTAGCTTCGCAACGTAATGCTCTAAACAGGTTGCAAACGCTAGAACTGTATTGCGCGTAACATCTCTTTAAATGGAGTTCCATTAAATRTCAAATACTGCTCCTTGCGAACTGAAATTCTATTATCTCCAATACATTGCACAATATACATGTATTTTTTCTCGTAGCATGGATGATTCTTATCGACCAGTAAAACTAAGAAAAGTCGTTCTTGGTTTTCCAATGCACTCAAATATGTCTGAATTCAAGTTCGACTTGTCTTTAAACTACAAGCTGAGTGGCGTCATACAAACTTATTCTGATCGGAAACCAACACTTGTGGTAAGAACTTGCCTTTATACTCTTGATTAAGATAAAACCCGTGATAAAGATTTGGACWCTTTCATGCTCGTCCTTTAATTTGTTTTTCTTAATAGTTCTGTTCAACACGAAAAAGCACCCAACAAGCTGCAAACACTCTAACAAAAGACGCAAGGTTTATCGTTAATTCTCAACATCGTCAAAGGTACCATAAACTGAACATCAGATTCTACCTTCATGTTGAGCTTTAAACACCCATTTTAATAATTTTATTTACGGTGAAGCTTTTTTCTCATTAGGTTAACACAAATTGCAAATTCATTGCACGACTCAAAACTTAGAGGTGAGAACATATAGTCATCTGCTATACGCTCTACATATATGCTGCATGCCAGGCCATTTTTAATAAAAATGGGCGTAGAAAGGAAGTAAAAAGGTTGTTTTCTTGCTTTCTATAAATCAAACTCCAAAGCTTATCAATATAGAAAATACTCCAGAAATTTTGTCATCTCTCTTTTCTTACCTTATAGAACTMGTGATATGTGGAGTTGGATACCACCACGCAGGACTTGACAGYACAGATCGTAAAAGCATCGAGAATGCGTTTTTAAAAGGCGAACTACCTGTACTCTGTAAGAAACACAAAAARTATAAGACCCTATTTCTTTTGTATCAGGGTTAAGTAGAAATAATAAAGTGCTTTATAATTTTATGCATTATTTCTTTTCAGTTGCAACAAGCACTCTTGCAGTTGGGGTATGAATTTCAGTTTGTATAAAAACTCATATTCTCATTTGCTTCGATTGATTTGAAATCCAAACCTAACAGCGCCTTATCACTTTATTCAGGTGAATCTGCCTGCACACCTTGTAATCATCAAGTCCACTCACTGTTATCAAATAGGTGTTTACACAGAGTATTCTGAAACACAAGTTCTACAAATGATCGGAAGAGCTGGCCGACCTCAGGTAATATACCAGATGTCTATTTAGCATAACGGATACTACCRAAACATCCCGGTATATTAGGGAACAGAAGGCTTCGAAATCATGGCATGCACATGCTTCACCATGAAGCTTAAAACATACACTTATTGAAAAGAGGAGTAATAACCCTTTTATACTTATTTCATGTACCTCCCCTTCAGTCCCGGTACTTTGGGCTGCATTGGGCTTGTATCCGGATTTGACCCTCTTAACTTTGTGTCATATCTTCGTTTAATAGTTTGATACCTCAGCAACAGCAGTTATTATGACAACGACTGCTAGCAAGGTAAGTTGARTTAGTCATGCCATTGGGATGTTCCTTTACCTTGGAGTGCGCAAGAGTGGAATAAAGTCAAAAATAATAATCAACGCTTGTACTTCATTTATAAGGAAAATATTTTTTTTCTTTCGTCCTTCTTCTCAAGGAAAAATGGAGTTCTCTTTTACAAGGAACACAAAACATAGAAAGCAGGTAATAAGCCTTTTATTTAATAACTTCCCGTGGTAAAATAGTACCTTAGCTGTTTGGCTTAATATGACTTTTAATATTTCCTTTCCATGTGTTTTAGCTTGCATCATCATCTTATAGAACATCTTAACGCCGAAATTGTTCTCCATACTATTTCGGACGTATCAATTGCTCTGGAATGGTTGAAGTCAACTTTCCTATTCATTAGAATACAAAAGAACCCAACTCATTACGGTAGGACAATATTTTATGATATTTGAATGAACGTTGACCAGTGTACTATTAACTATGGTGCGGATGTGTGGATGGGAGAGGTGGAGGGACGGGAAGAATGCATGCATGGGTGCAGGGTCAGTTGAAGTATGAACAAGTGATATAGTATACTTTTCCATATGCAGGCATACCTGCTGGTCTCAGCAAAGAAGCGCTTGAACAAAAACTACAAGGTTTGTCGTGTCGTCCTGGCTTCCGCAGTGATTTTCTTTGTTTCACGAACACGAATTATAAATCAGTAAAAATGMTTTTGATGTGTTTGTGCAGAATTGTGCATCCAGAATCTCAACACACTTGAGAAAGCCACTCTTATCAAGATGGACGATGGATTTGACTTAAAACCTGGAGGTATATCCACTTATTAGCAACTGGGCACAAAATCTATCCTTAAACCAAGCCGTTGTGCCAATTTGGGACATAAATAGAAAGAACCCCACGATATTAGAAAAAGGATGGAGATTTGACTCGTGATTTAGAATATGAGAGAAATGGCATAACCAAATAATTAAATTGATTTTGTTGGGATTTTTAGGGTAAATGTGCGGATTTAAKAATATAGCCGGACTAAGTTTAAATGCTAACAATTTTATGTTTAACAACAATCAAACTGCAGATCGTTTTTCTTAATTCCCAGAACCCGGTTGTTTAATGGCACGCTACTGTATTGCTTTCGATTCGATTAAACAGTTTCTAGACRTTGAGGGTTCCGAATGTTTAGCAGATATGGTAAGTTTAAAATTCCCATGCATACAATAGAATGATGATTCCAATATTAATTCAAATATGAAATGTCCTTCTTCGATGTATAGGTAACTCTGGTGTCAAAGTGTAAAGAGTTTTCAGATGTGAAACTAAGAGTCAACGAGAAACGAATACTCAATGGTTTGAATAAAGACAAAAACAAGTTGACTATAAGGTAATCACCGGGGCTAAAAAATAATTGCCACACCCAAATAGGTCTAACTTGTACCTTGTTGTAATTCATTCATCAGGTTTCCAGTCAATGGAAAGATCAAATCGACRGATCAAAAAGTCAGCTGGTAAAAAAATTGTAAAGTCTAATATGCTGATGTAATATAGCTTTATAATTATTTATATAAGTATTTTACTGTTTCAGTCTAATCCAAGCAACATTAGGATGCTTATCAATATCTGAATTCTCTTTGAATCAGGATGTAACGGTAAATACACTGTCCTTTATTGCGTTCCGTATTCGTTGCCTGGAACTTATTCAACATGAAGCAATTTTGTTTTTTTGTTGCCTTTTGCAGAAAATCTTCAGATGTGGACAAAGAGTAACACGTTGTAAGTTGCGAGATGTGCATTGCATTATGTTTTTTTTTTTTTTAAACTTGCTATAATAGTTGTCATTGCTGCTGTTGTTGCAGTTTAGCTATGCTGCTGTTGTTTTTCATTGCTGTATTAGTCATGGTTATGCTTGTTGTTGCTACCGCATTTATCGTTGTTGTCGCTTCATGAAACTGTCTTGATATTGTCTTATATTTGGCTTTCAACATCTTGATAATTACTTTAATACCCAGGCTTGGTAGAGCTTTCAATGCTTCACAACAAATTCAAGTCACTTCTAAATGCAATTATCTTCGCRAAATGCATGAAAGCAAGGTATGGCTTATCACTTCTCAAACACATAATTAAAGGTAGATTCAGCAAACAAAAACTATTGTGCTTTGTTTGCAGGTTATGGGAGAATTCCAAATACATATCAAAGCAGATTGAGAAAGTTGGTATGAAATAYATGCAGCATTTTTGGCTAAAATGTCTGTTTTTGATCCTAAATTAAATACAGCCACACCCTAACCTTAAATCCTGAACCCCAACCTCTAACCACTAACCCTAATATTGCAAAGTCTTTGTTTTTTGAAAGGAACCACATTGTCAACCATGCTGGTGAATGCAGGTCTAACATCATTTAAGAAAATCGAAGAAACGAACCCACGTGAGATAGAATTGGTTGGTCAAAACAAATGTTTTCGTTAACTTAATGTCGTACATTGTACTACTTTTAATGTAGCCAATTAGAAACATTGTTAGTATAGTAGCATGCACTGCAGGCATTTCTCGTGGTTTCCGAGGGAGATAAGACTTTATTTTGCTAAATATGTATTCTACTTGTTATAGATTGTCAATCGTCATCCACCCTTCGGCAGCCAGGTAATTCATTCAATGCAAGACATTCGTCATTGTTGTTCGAGATTGTTGGTTTTGTTATTGTTGTTGACGTCGTCATCGTCGACTTTGTTGTCGTTCAAGCCTGATCTTTTACAATTATAGATTAGAGAAGCTGCTATGTCATACCCGAAGTATGAAGTGTCTGTGGAGCAGGTAAATAAAGTAGATGCATGCATGTAAACGCTTAAAGGATAAGGGGTTGCAGCGTGATGTAATATATGTGCTATTATGTCACCAGAAAGGACGCTACACCTGTAAAAGCTCTGAGATTCTTCTTAGTGTCACGATGACCAACTGGATGAAACGTCAGCTGTCTACAGGCTCGAAGCGTGCATATCACTTCTGCGTCTTCTTGATAGGAGACGCAGACAATGATGTTGTTTACAAACAACGACTTGGGTAAGCTGAATCCGATATCAACACAGTGGTTATCAAGTGATTCAGGGGCAAAAACTCAACTCGGGCTCATAATTCTGAAAATTGCATCCTTCTCTTCATAGAGATGCGGTATTTTTTAAAGAGGGCGGTGTGTGGAGCAAAACGATAAATGTTCGTCGCGCAAGTAAATCGCCTGAATTGAGCATCAATCTAATCAGTCAAGATTATGGTAAGTGCTTTATCCGTTCGGTAATCGTCTATTATGAACACTATTGACTATTTGTTAGTACAAGGAGTTTGGACATATTCTCTTGTTTGGCTTTATCTGCTTTATAATCCCTTAATTTTGATTTCAAATTTGATTTAATATCAATAGTTGGAATTGATGTCACAACTACTTTTACACCATACTACAGTGGATCGTACTTTCCTGCAGACACGACATCAGCTGAGCCTATCGAGCGACAAAAGGGTTAGAATCTTTTAATCATTTAAATCAAWAATAATAATTATATAAAACGTGAAAAAATAACAGGGTTGATAAATATCGAATTTCTCTTAGTTCCACAAAGTACGCCAGCTCCAGCAACATTATCAGGAAAGCCTTGCAACCATCGGTGCATTAACAAGAATATATATCCTTTAGTGACCCAGTCTAACAATTTGAAAACTTGCAATATGTATCACTGAAATACATTAATTCGAATCATACCCAAGATAATACGAAGGAGGCGCGCAAACATAGTATGCAAACTTATTTTTGTAGAATCGATACTGAAAGTATTTTATTGGGGGTTAGGTGCACCTTAAAAGCTCTCTGTGATCAGAGCCAATAAGAACTATACATACCGGTAACAATTYTTTCCTTAACTGTGCACAATTGTGGCCACGAGTGCTGTAAAACTGGAGTTGGGTCCAGACCAAAGAGAGTCTGTACCGATGTAAGTTATCCCATGCAATTGAAATATTACAATTTATACCTAACTGGCACCAAGCTAAACTTCTATATTCTATGCAACTGAATTTTGAAAAYAGAAAGAAAAAGAACCTGCGTTAAATACTGGCATAACGCCTCAATCAAACAACGGTAAGCTCTGTTTCTTTGACATGTTATTCTAAATGCTACCGAGACTATTTACGAATATTACTTACAGAAAAGTACGCGCCCCTTATTGACAGGAAAAGTCATGAATGGGTTTTTAGATCAACTTCACCAGAGAACCTTCGCTTTACCAAGGACACCAGCACAAAAACGACTCAAGGTTTGTCATTACATAGATTGCAATGTTTCCTATAGCTTTATGTCTTATATTTACTTTGGGAAATCATTGGTAATGGTAAAATGAGACCCTTTTCCACTTTATGATTGTTCAGGTACTCTTGCATTTAATAATCCTCATTTTATTAGCCATTCTGAAGTTGAGGAAAAACTGGGTCGAGTAGGTATCGCAGTATTTTTTGGGGCTATTTTAAAACAGCCCTCTAATTTGCACTGCAATACCAACTTGACCTAGTWTTTTTCTAGACTTAGGAATGGCTAATACACTGATGCATTTTTGTGTACCATTCACTAGTAACACGTTAGTAACACGAATAGGTGCGTTAATCGAAAGCAATTGAAATTAGTTTTCGACTTGATATCTATGGATATGGCTTTCAACATATATGGCTTATTTCCTCAAGGTTCCAATCAGCACCACTCCAGTGAGTACAGGCCTTTCGTCGAATTTCGCTGAAAGATTCTCGTACAACCGCAGASCATTACCACTTCAGTATGGAAGCCATCAAACACCGTCTTCTACTCTAGTGATTGTAAAAACAAGACCAACAGAAAACTATAGGAACGAGACTGATTTACGCACGGAGTGTCAACTGAGACAGAATAAGAAAATGATATCTGACGACATATTTCAAGGTAAGATTTTCAACTGCATAAATTTAAATGGGTTTGCATTAATATAAACTCAGTAATCGTTGGACATAAGGCCGTTTTTTCACGTTTTCACCATGGAACGATCTTTTCAGACAACACTTGATTGTTGTTGTTGTGTTTTTTTTGTTGTTGTTTTTTTKTTTTTGTTTTTTTGGGGGGGGGGGGGGGGGAGGGTGGAAAACTGTCGTAAGACTAAACTTTTTCCACCGTCTTAAGGTGACTGCCTACTTTTGGAAATTGATTTAAACCTTTTTTTTAAACTTCGATTTTCCGAATTGAAATTTAATGCTGATTCCAAATCTGGAAAGAAAAATAGGGTATCCCGAGCTCGTTTTCGAGATAATCAGCATTTAATGGAAGCCACGAGCTTTTGGAGTAAAAATTGCGCCACCGGAAGTGATTAGAAAAAAATTAAGATTTATAAGATAATAGTTATTTGCAGACTCTATGATTGCACGAATGAAGGCTAGTCAATCATTCTACAATAATACATGGATATTTTCGACAAAAATACAAAAAAATACATTGATTTGTCATTTGTCACATTGATTCGGTGCTCTTCAAAAATCTCATAAAGTCGAACAAAAATCCCTACAAAAATCTATTTTTTCATGTGTTACTGATTTAAACTTTTTCTAAAATGTTGATATAACCTAGATTTTTAGGAGTTTTTTTAAATGAGCTATTAAAAAATAGAGTCCCGTGCGAAATTTGAGGGTTTTGCCCAGTTGAAGCTCAAAACGGTATGGTTCTTCAATAAAATATTGTAGATTTTTCAGCGGTTTTTGAGCGCGCGCTCATCGTGGGCTCAATTCGAACGCTCAAAAGTAGGCAGCCACCTTAATATAGAAAAACCTTTCGACACATACCAATTCCAATGTTTCAGTTCAGTATGGAAAACCCAAAGTAAGATAACTTTTTCCTCGCGGTTTTGGGATATATGCGCTTAATTTCCTTATGCAGTAGAGAGACCTGCGATCTCGTCATCTTAAACACCTTTGTTTTATTAATATAGGTTTTGCACCATTACGTGCCCACGTCTAGAATACGGCTTGGGCTGCCTGTGGTTAGATGACGGGACAATAAAATCCATCCCTTTGCCTTTGCCGGCTTGGTCGGAATTGAATTCTTTCGTATGTAAAACGATCGTATTGTTCCTGCCATCTAACATGGCTGCCGTCACGTGTTGGTGGAAAACCTCTATTGATTTTTGGATTTTTTWAATGATTTTCAGATGATGATGATTTCTTTTCGGATATTCTTGAGGGCCAAGAAGACGAGATTGATGATCTCCCATCACTCTACGAGTATGGATTCTCAGGGACAGATCATCCAATGCCAAACCCAACTTCTCAAGTGAAAGCTACTCGGGGCGGTAGCTCCACTTATTTTTCCAACAACAATAAAGGCTCTTCTTCCAAAATAAAAGATCAAGAACAGAGTCAAAGGTTATTCAAGGAGAAGAGCAATTCGCTCAATCCAAACTCATATAGAATGCAGGATGAACCAGCCCCAAAGCGGAAGAGGGTTGCTGACATTTCAAATAACTGGGCTAAGAAAACTCCAACAAAACCGTTGCCCCACCCACAATYACTGTCGTCCAGATTACCAGGATGGGGGGATTTCCAAGCTGCAAAAAGTCAATCTAGTTATATGAAATCTGCAACAATACCTAAGCACGATAGTGAAGAGGATAAAGGTAGAAGAGAATATGATCAAGCGAAGCGTAAAGATGTTACTGGTGGCGCCATTCCAAAACGCAGCTCAGTATCGCTGTCTTCCAAAGTACCAGGATGGAATGAATTTAAAACAATGAAAGACAAGGCTGTCCAAGAGCAAAACAATACCAATACAGATACAGGACTAGATTCAGATCTAGGTAAACGGCCAAGTAAACTGGAACAGGAAGTGGCAGGTGACAAGTAAGTTTACCAATAAAACGTCTAGAAAAGTATAGTCTATGCATTGCTGTATTGAGAGAATTCTTGACGGTTGGTACTGGGGGAAGCATTGGAAAGCATGAAGTGTTGTACATTCTTTTTTTCGTCTCCCCCCCCCCCCCCCCCCCCTCCATCACTTCTTTATGCACCTCTTATTAAATAAAGTAACCCGGCTGCCTAATTTGAACTTTTCAGGC
>NW_022261439.1:78346-96167 GCF_009602425.1 Actinia tenebrosa | reverse complement strand
TTGACGGTTGGTACTGGGGGAAGCATTGGAAAGCACAATGTGTTGTACATCCTTTTTTTTTTCCCCCCCCCCCCCCCCCCCTCCTCTATCACTACTGTATGCACATCTTATTAAATCAAGTAACCCGGCTGCCTAATTTGAACTTTTCAGGCTGCCATTGGTTCCCGTTTTCTTTTCTTCTGACGCAAACCAAAGGTACGTAATGGTTTTCACTCATGTATTTCCAGAGTTTTGCTAACTTAACTTTAGTTCCCCCACCCCCGAATATTTGTAACAAGTAGAGACGAGTTACAGAACCTTGGCATCCATCCTCCCTGATCATGTGATAAAAACTCTGTTTTTCATAAGTGTTCCCTGATGGGCGGGTTTTAGTGGCTTGCCATTTCAAACGCAACGCACTGTAGCCAATATTGATTTTCCATAACGGGTTACTCTCTGATGAACAAAAAGATGCTTTTAGGGATCCTCTTGCTTGAGGGCAATTGGATGCTACACTAATGTGGATGACAGCAGTTGCAAAGTAATTCGTTTCCTATACACATATATTTATAGATTTCAGCCAGATGATGATGATCAAGACGCTTTCAGCGATATCTTCCATGGAGTATTTTAATGATTTACGTATCATATGGAAAGATACATTTATACATGATGGTCAAGGTACTGTACTCTCCTTTTAGCAATATTGCCCACGTAGGGAGAGGATCAACAAGTATGCCCCTCTTTATGCGATTAAACAATCTGCACTACTGAAAGATTAGAAATTGTATTTATTACKAGTTGTATATTGTACTAAATAATATCATGCAAATTCATTATACGCATAATTCAATAATCATTAAACTTTCAGTTAAAGAATCTCCATCTTGGTTKAACTTTTCTCCATGTTGTATTTTTGATTTAATTGAAAAAAAGTGTAACTTGAAAAAACTTTTTTAATAAATTAAAATGCAATATCTGACACTTGAAAGGTATATTGGATGAGTAAGCTGAGGGTGTCGAGCAGTAGAAYTCTATGGCATTTTAGATCACTCTCAGTATTACCTTAATTATCATTCATAGACAAGGTTATAGACAAAGAGATTATATCAAATGGCGCCAAAACCGTTCATAACCCCACCTTTGCTGATTGATAATTTGCTTACAATTATAAAATTATATGGCTGATGGTATCTACAACTGGTATTTGGTATTATCTACTATTTCAAAAATGTCCAGACAATTTTCACTAAGAATAGAAAGGAAAAGGAGACAGGATTAGATTCTAATCACAGAAAGATAGTATTTTGAACCAGTTGATCTAAAAGAATTAAGGGGATAGGTATCAGCGCAGTGAATGGAACGTAGGATAAAGGAATAGATCATTGATTGGAACAATGTACACCTCAGGGGACATTGATCCTGTTATCAAGAACACAATTATCGATTTTCAAAATATATTCTCGACCCCTATATTTCAATCATCGCCACAATAGTTTTCATTCAAAGTCCCAGACGAAATATTTGGCTAGTATCTTGGATTTGTTATTTAGTCAATGAAGATCCACTAGTTCATTAATAAAAATATTAGTGCCACTAAAGCGGCGTCATTGATGCTAATTATCATAATCTATGCGTTTTTCAATTGTTATTATTATTATTACATCATACCATACTTAAATACCCTTTAAAACCTTTACATTAACATATTCTATTATCATTTATATAAATAATATTTCTAAGCAGTAGTTACAATTGCTAACTCTTTGACTCTTCAGGTATCGAGTTACCATTCATTGGAAGGCGTGGCCCTTTTTTACCCTGAAAGGCCTCCTTTCTCTTGATACCTTTATCAGAAATGTTCCCATATAGCATCTTGCTGCGACCTGCCGCTTTGCTCCGTTGGGGAAAAGGCCGGAAATTGGTAGGGTAAACACATCTTTGATCTTCCTGTACCATCCATGACTTTAATATATTATTATCAGTAGACGTGAAAGAATCAATCGAGCTTTTTGCAGTCGAGACAGCAGACATGGTGGCTCGATTTTTCAAGACAAAGGTCCTATCAGTAGAATCCATCACCGATGGACTGTTTTTATCGAGAATCTCGACATTTGACGAAGGACTCTTCAATGAAGGTTTGTTCGAGTTATCAACCATGATTGTATTAGCTGGTTTTCCTCTTGATGAGTAAAGCGGAACTGTCCTGTGTCCATTAGAAATTGCATTATTTTTAGGTGATTCAAACTTACATATCTCTCCGTTTAGTCCCATGTGTTCAAGTTTAGGTTTACTCGTAGTAGATTCTGAAGTTTTTAAGTTCGTTTTTGAGCTATCATGCCCATTGTAGCCTTGCTTTTGATTTCCTTTAAATAATGTCTTCAAATGAGCCGTACTTTCTTTTTCATATGCATTCTGCTTGGTTGTTACCGCATCGTCATCGTTACCAGTGTCATTGCTAGTATTTATTGCACCTTTCCCTCTCGCCTGTTTCTTTTTCGTTGCAGATACAAATAAATGGTTAATGGCGGTAGGAGTCTTAATCTTGTTATCAGCTTCCTGGATATTTTGGACAGCAGCTTCGCTAAATACTACTACGGCTTGCTGTTGCATCAACCGCATTCTACTATACTGTTTTTCAAGATGACTCATYTCTTCATTCACCTGATTGGAAGCATCAGGGTTATTGTTCAGTTGCCGTGTAGTATACGGTAGGGGGCTATAACCATCGGTCGCGAACACCCCTGGACTTGCCTCGGCGATATCACTACTCCTCCTACTCGGCTGATCGCCTTCAGTTAAACTTTTCATTGGCGGTGATGCAAATTCCGAAAACGGTAAAAGCACACCTAGACAGCCTACAGATTCTGTATCAAGTTCGTCCTCGTCCTCATCACTTGAGGCGTTACCCAAGTTGGAGCGGGAGCCTTTGTCCTGGGAATCACTGAAAGGGTGAATGTTATATGTGTACTGTTCACGTAGTTCATCCAAGCCAGGAAGAGGAAATGGTGCCAAGGAATAGACAGTCTAGAACGAGAAAACCACAAACCTCTTTTACTAAAAAAAAATAGTAAGCAGCTGCAATTACAGCGCAGCTGCAATTACAGCGCAGCTTTAAAGTTACCAAAATTTCTAAAAGGCTTTAGAGTTACCAAAGTTGTATATAAACGGTGGCTTGTGCCATACAATCCACATATTCTGTGTGAAGTGACCCTATGAGTAAGAAAGGTTGATTTTTGTCTCGGGTTTATGCGATTTATTTCGCATTTTACCGGTGTTTGCGTTGCTTAGTAGAGTGTGGCATTTAGATTTGAATGACAGCAAGCAAGCAAGCAAGCAAGCAAGCAAGCAAGCAAGCAAGCAAACAAACGAACAAGCAAACAAGCAAACAAACAAACAAACAAACAAAAAAACATTTTATTGTGGCAACCTTATAACTGAGTAACAGTTACGATCGCTTATTTTACTATCTACACCCGGTCTACATACCTGCAAAATTGATCGACAATCCACAAATTCTCCTAAAGCAATTTCTTGAATCAACACRCCCATTTTGCAGTAGAAATCATCCGACGTCTCGACATCTTCAAGTCGCCTGCAAAATCACAATATACCGAGCGTTTTGAGTTGAATGAACCGAACAACAGAAAAGGAGATATGCAAAAAAGTGCGTATTAATTTGCTTGTCTAGAGTATATTGAAAATACTACTAAATCTACTCAATCAAAAATTTAAAAAACGAGTGGAACATTTCATATCACGAAGAAACATTAACAATTTTCTTTGTAAATCTGACACACATGAATGAACCTGCGGCAACAGATCAATCAAGAATGCTTATGCATGCAGTCAATATAAGGTTTATTTGTTCTGTTAGATAAACTTACTCTCCTAGCTTTGCCCATATAGCAAGAGCCACTCTCAGGAGTACCTCGGAACCTTCTAATAAAATCGAGTCCCATACACGAAGCACTGTATCTTGCGGCAAACAAGTAGCAAACAGTGTCAAAAACCATTGCATCGTAAAGACATTGATAAGCGGTGGTTCATAGGCTGAAGTCCCTCCATGTTGGGCTGAAGCTTGTGCCTGCAGGGAGTCGAGGTGACGGGATAGCTTTGGTAACTTCAGCCGCATTAAGTCTCGAAGTACAGCCATATCAACTGACAGTGCCCGAAGATTGTTGGAGAAATAATTTGTAGGTAGGACGTGATCGATTATGTAAATCATAACCTAAAATGGAAAAATCAAAAATCAATAACTCTTAAACATCTCGAAAAAGATCGCTACGTATTTATAAAATCATTCAATTCAAACGGGCTAGAGATGAATGTTTTCAGTTTATTCAAGTCAACAAGGATTTTGGTTTTCCAAAACTGCACACAATTTTTTGGCTATGGCTCATAGACCAATACTATTTACTGTATACCACGCCTTAACCTATAATTTTTTTATTTTTATTTTTTTGCAAGCAAGGTCTTTTGGATAAATACCTTTAATGCATCCTCTTCGTTTCTTTCCATCACTTGTAATATAAGAGCAGCGATTACATTAAACCCTTGACAGTATCCCACAGATTTATTCCATCTTGCATAAGCTAGTAAAACACGTTTGAGAGCTGCTCGTTCCTCGGGTGTATCGCCACAAAACCACGCACATCCAGTTCTATGAAGATCCTATAAAAAGAGAAAAGCAGATTTTATCAAGTMTTTTGAAACGAGCGCGATCCCACCCTATCCTCAACAACCAACCCCTTAAGCAATAAATTTTATTGGGCTGTGTAAGTTTAATTGTGTAATGACCTGCTAGTATGGTAATTCTCATTAGCATCCATAGYTAACCGCACCCGTGGCCGCCATGTTTTTGTCTTTTGACTCTTCAAAATTCTTACAACACATCAATAATGGCAAGGTGATATAAGGCGTGTAAGTGCATGGTTTTTGTTGTATTATGATTGTGTATATATCCGCACTATAATCTCAATACGGTCACAAGGGGGGTGAGGTGGTGTGTAATGATTTGATATAGCCCTATAATGTTAAGATCAAATAAGGCGTTGTGTGCTTATGGTTTAGTGTGGTCCTATAATGATTATAAATAGCTATTCAGAAGCATGAGTCGTGTGGCGACAAAATAGAGGGCCTTTACAAGCGTTAGTCTCGACCATCTTCAGCTGCGCCTTTCGAAATTCACCTACGACTGGAGAAATGATTAGATTTGTCCCAAGATATAGACCACTCAAGGTGGTTATTGAAAACAAATGTTTCTGTATCTAAACTACTTGTCTAAAACCTATCACTTTGTTCTACTGTAGATGCGCATGTTTGTTAAGACATCTGCTAGACAAGTGGCCTCTTTATACAGGCATAAATCATGACTTCTAATCCTCAGAACTTAGAACAAAATACTCGATTAAGAAAGAGGATACTTCGAAATATTATACCTACTACTCCAAAGAAAAATAATTGAAATGAAAGTGTTTAAGGCACAATAACGGAAATACAGTAGCTCTGTGTGTATAATGGTGACTTTGCCCACCGTATTACCGGCAAAGCGACTAGCAACTAAGAAGCGCGACTTCACCCCTGAATTTGAATGAACAGCAGATGCGCAAATCGACGCCCGCAGCTTGTCAAGCCTGGAGACAGAAGCGCTGCAATTCTTCGATAATCTTCTCGGAGTTATCAAAAAAACGATAGTTAAAATCAAGAATAATAATCAGTCGAAAAATAAAGAAAGAGACAAAACTAAAAATAGTAATGTGCATGAAATTTGTATTTGAAAAACAACTCTATTGTTTTGCAGACTGATAATGATAACCGCACTTGGCGCCGACTATCTTATTTACGAGAAGAAGCTCGTGGAAACTCAAAAAAACAAAAACTTGATCCGGTCTCTTTTCACAAGATGGAAATATGATYCTTTTCCTATGCACCTTAATCATCTCATGAGATACGACTTCCTTGAGAATATGTGCTAGGTATTTTTAAACGAATTTCAACATAGGAAATGGATTTTTTACTGACAACCGAAAACCAATTTTTTTGGAAACAGATAAAAATAAAAAAGATAAAATTTTGATTGTAACCCACGCCTTTCAATGATTCAACTAGGTGTCAGATGTCTCCATTACTCCACGTGGCCTAGTATAACCGCATACCACAGAACGACTWCACTCCCTCTCTGGGCAACGTTCTCCAGCTTTTAAGCTTAATTTATTTAATTTGAAACAATTTCGAGTCATTAGTCTGTTTGASTTATGGTAGCACAGCAGAGGTTTTTAATAGCATTATTGTATGTAAAGGGTTACGTAGATCATGGTCGCCTAATTTCACGCAATAATGGGCGTTGTAAGAAAACGAACTATAAATACATCATTCGGGAACACTTTAACATGCATTAAAGATTTTCTAAACTATGTTTTAACAAATTGTAATAATYAAAAATATTGAGTGGCATTTTCACTAATTCGCTGTTTCTTGCGTTTTTAAGAACGATATCCAAATCATTCCTGTTTGTTGTGCTCCGGAGTCGCTAGAACAGTTATATTAAAACAATYAGTTTTTACTTTTAGTCATCAATTAAATCAAATATTTATTCACGTTTGCCGCCAAAAACTAAAAAAGGGCTAGTGGCTGTGTTTTACTAGCAATAAATTTCGCTCTTTTAGCTTAGACTATTTAAAATGTCGAGTGATTTATCATTAAGCTTCCTGWATTCATTATAAAATACAACTCAAAAATAGACCTATTTCCTTATCAACATCCCTTTCTTGGTGAAAGGAAAAATTTTACTTAGTTCTTTTTAGRATTACGAAGATTTTCATTAGGGAATCGTAGAGAGAAAATGAAAAGAAAACCAGAAAATAAGATGTCGACAGAAATTTATTAATGTCAAGAGTTGCCTGCTAATTTTTATTCCTCTTTCTTTGTTTTTTCTAATGATTTGTTTACTTTGTGAAAATTGGAACAGGTTTTGTGAACAGGTGTTTAATTCTTAGGATATATTCTCTTCGAACACTCTTTACTCACATATTTGTGAATATGTAATGACCATATGGTCTTTATACATRAAAAAGATAGAAAAATAAAATGCATTAAGGAAAAATCAAAATTATAAACTTAAGGTTTCGAAAATAACAACATATTCTTTGTCAAAAATATACAAATTTGCGTTGGAAAAGCTCTCTCATGGATTACTTCAAAGACTTTTATGGGATTTCTTAATGAAAAACGTTTGAATCAAAATTGTTGACACTAGCACTTTAATTAGTTAAAGGGAAAAAGAGTTTGTGGTCATCTTCGAGAGAATTGCTAAGCAAACAAACTAACAGCAAGCAAGGAAAAACAGCAGAAAATTCTCAAGTGTGATCACTAAGGTGTCTCTCCAAAATCTTCTATTTCACTGGAAAAGCTGTTAATATTTTTTAATGCTGTTAAATCTTGTAGAACAGTGTTTCTTTCTTTCTTTCTTTCTTTTTTTTCCCTGAGAGAGGGGGAAGTGAGTCATTGCCTGCTGATCACTCGAATCGGTTCAAAATATTGACTGAGATTCTTGTTGTTCTTCTTCACATAATTCGAAAGTTAACCACATTCTATACCCTGATAATTAGTTATTATAGGCTGCTTTGGGCTGCCTTGAGAATGCTATTGCAGAGAGGACAAGATTGTCTGGAAGAATCAAAATGGGAGCTGCATTTTTTCCCTGAAAATGTGATTCTAAAACTTGTTATCACTTGTCACCACTGCAAGTACAGTAGTGGCACAGCTCAATGGGGTCAAACTGAATGCATGCGATTCTATGCACTGGAACTTGGATATTGCTTTTTASACCAGGATCTGATATTGGGATACCCCCCACCCCTTCCCTTTCTCTTGAAACTTTGATGGAAACTTGAAACTAACAGAAGATATTATCAAAAATCCTACCTTAACAATTTGAGATCCMAGCTCATCATCATCAGGGTTGCTTTTTTCATTGAAGCAAAACTTAGCTGTCTTCTCCCAGTTTAAATCACTTATCTTGCTTTCAGCAAGACAAAGCCATAACTATAACAAAAGTAAAAGTATATTAATTAGTACATAAAAATAATTTTAATGCAAAATGAAGGAATGWTACACCTGTTAAAATATCTACTTTAAAAACTCTTACCCTTTTTCGCCATGCAAGGGGGAGACCATGAGGAAGTCGTGCAATTGACTTGAATGCATCTAGCCACTAATAATAAAAAGATAAATCACAATTGTCAAGACTAGAGGTTACTGCGGTTTCCGATATTCTGCGAACTCAGACGTTTCAATGACTTGTTGTGAAATTGGTTTTTTACTGCCACAAGTCAAGAGCATAAAAGGTACTGACTGATTATTTTTGACTGATGACAGTGAAAAACCAAATTTCAGTGTGCAGCTTGTAACTACTGAGTTTGCAGAATATCAAAAACTGCACATACATACGAKCAATATTGAGCTAAGTTATAAAGCATTTTACAAAACTACCTAGCTTTCCTACTTTCACAAACATCTACTTTAAAATTCAATGTAAGGCAATAAATTAGCCTCCCCCCACCCAAATGATATTTTTACCCTTACTAATTTGTAACCAAATACCTAATRCTTTTGCACAAAATATAATGCCCAAGTTCTCTGTCTGAACTTTAACTAATTATTAAACTAGATACATTTTGAAAATCCCTGCAGGCAAAAATAGATACAAATTGCTACATTGCAAAACATATTTATTTATKAATAACCATTACGTAAAGTTACCTTGAAAAAAAATGCTGCCAGAGATTTAAGTAAGAATTTAATTAAATTATTATTTTTACCTGTCTGAAAGCCTTTTTCCCACTTTGAGGAATATATGAAAACCTTATTCTTGTATCTACCCCTGGAGAAATAAAAAGCTTAGATTAATAATAATTATATAAAATATATTAACAAATTTCCAATYGTTAAGCATAATAATAATAATTTTATTCTTAAACATGCATTACAAGACATCTCAATGTTCTTACGATATATATTTGTGTAAAATATCAGATTATCACATGCTGAGAGCCTGACATCACTCCAAATCGCAAAACTACAGTGACAGAACAAGCAGGAATATGATAAAGGCATGGAAACAGTTCGAAAGAAGAATGTTTTCAAGCGTAAGCTCTAAAACAATTCATGGGATTTGAATTAACTCTTAACTACTTTTCAAAAAAAAGTCTGTAGTTTTAGCTTTCTAAGAATTCTGGTAAATAATAATAATAATGATAATAACTTTATTAATGTGTAAAGGATGAAGAGCAAGGATTTAACATAACTTAGCATTAGACGCTTATATTACATGTACGAAGGACAGGATTGGACGTTTACAAAATAACCAAAATAATGTCAATACAGGRACCAAAGTTTAATAATAAAAATAAATACTGCCGAACTCTCATAAAACAACAGTGGAGGTATCAGTACATGTTACTTATAGGATGATAAAAGTTTGTTGGAACAGCTTTGTTTACCATAACATAAATGTGTTTTATTCACTGCACATATATGAATATTATGATTTACTGTAAGTCAAGTTTTGGGATTTCAAAAAAAGAAATTATAATTATAATTATTGGCTTATATTACATATAGGAAAGAGAGAGTCGGGGTGTATCTTTTGCCATTGTTTCCAGCTGGCAGAGAATATAGGCTTGATATATAGTGGGATAGAAAAAAAATACAAGCCATGATCTGTCAGCATGAATATTGCACGATTCACAGACCAAAAAGAAATACTAAGTAGTAACGCATTTGTACCCAATGAAATCTGAACAAACTGAATAAATGTGGGCTTTCTATATGGAAAAGAATTTTCAACTGTATCAGATGAGACATCCWATATCATGAGACATTTCAAACATACAAAACTTGTCAGCTTTCCTCCTTAGTTTGGGATTTGTCTTCCTGGGCTGAACAGTTTAGTGAATCAAGGTTGGCATAATGATAAAGTATTGCACTCGCCTCTCCCCTCTGGAATCTCATGTTCTACTCCTGGACTGAACATCACATGTGAAAAGTTTTTTAGGTCTCTCCCTTGATTTGAGGCTTTTTCTCAAGTTTTTCCTCCCACACCCTAAATTTCAAATCTATCTGTAAGCTAACAGCACCCAATGGAAATTACTTAGATCAGCTTAGAGTTGTTTCAGGGCTCAATAAATCTCCTCAATTAGTAAAGCATTTGTCCCRAGCAAGAAGATTAGATACTTTAATAAAGATTATCATTATTATTAGTTGACCCTTATTTTCTTTAAAGCAGTTTTGATTCTTTTTTCTCYAGTGACCATAAAAGGAACTTTAACCTAGTCAGAAGTCCAATCTTTTACATTTAAATTGTACAAATAATTCCTCTTGAAATGTCAGATTTTAAGCTCAGCAATATAATCTTGGATTGGCATAATTATTAAGCTTTGATGCTTTTCAAGGGACCTATGTAAAGTTACATGTACCCAAATCAGAAAGATTGAGAAAGAATATAGCACTTCTTCAAATATTCTAATTAAATTATAATCCTTGATCAAAAGTGCAATTTCACTGAAATATTATTGATGTTCAAAGTGATTAACAAGCATGAGAGGACTTAGACCACTAAGTTCTTTTCCTGTATCTAGAATAATTACCTGATCATGAGTCAGTTTACTTATGCAGTGTAAATAAAAATCTTGACTTCGATATGATGTTTATTTCGGAAATATTAACACGAACATCCTTGCAATTTTGGGCTAATAGTTTTCGTTATTAGGACGTTATCGGACACCTTAGGGAACCAAAAGCGGATACAATAACTGTCTGATAAAATTGAAGATAAATAACTATAAATCACTCCAAATCTTTAAAACTTTATGGATGAGTAAACTTATTCTAATTATTGAGTGAATTGCGACTRAGAGAGAGAATGCTTGACTTACTTCTCTTTGGAGAGACAGCTTGAAGAACAGCAGTTAAGACGTCGAAGTTCTTCTGAAGTTTGTATGCGTTCTTGGCTCTTCTTTTTAGTTGTTTGACKAGTTTAGCAGAAAGCATAGAAATACGGATCTTGAACTCTTTTGCTAGGACACGAAGCTYGTCAATGTCTAAACGTAAACAATAAAGAATACAAATTGCCGTTTAATAAATACATAGAAGGCTAGCAAAGAAAATTATTAAGCCAAACAAAAAAAAAAATACACGCAAATACCTACAAAGGAATACATTAAATTGCCTAAGAAGCTTTTGCTTTCATTCGAGAGAAAAAGAAAGAATAGAACGAATCAAAGTCACCAACTACAGGTCGAAGTTTACAATCACAAAGCATGTGAAGCTTATTTCCTTTTCMTCACAAAGATTGATGCCTTTTCCCGAAACCTAGGTAAGCTCAATATTTCACTGGGATTTCTAATCAGACGATGATTTCTTTAAATATGATAGTCTAATAAAATCCCTAGCTAGGACACAAATAAATTGAACAAAACAATTATACCTTTGTTTTGGAGGGAATTGCGAGTCCATTTTTCTCCTTGATCTTCGAGATCAAAAGACCCTCCAAAAATACTTCCCGAGGTTGTCGAGCACTCAGTCACATTGTCACTATCTACAGAGTCCCTGGTATGGTAGTGATCATAAATTTCAAATAACAATCCGTCCACGATCGAGCATTTTTTGTCATTTGCATCAGAATCTCCGTTCTSATCAAAGACCTCATTCTCGGATCCCACACGACTTTCGTCGTCTTCCTCCAAACTCCCTTTACTCTCAAACGTCGTAAAACTCCAGTCTGATTCGATACTCTTTGGACTTGACGATGACTCTTCGGTGCAGTTACTTTCAGTTTCGTTGGTATCTAAACGAAGAGACGACGGTCCCAAATCGCCAAGACTTGACTGTAATAATGCATCCGCCATTTTGACCACATCATGACGACTAATTTGAAATTCACGAGTCGCGCGCAAATTAACATAATTCGAATTCGACCCCATGCCTACTCTTTTATTACTTTTTTCGTTACTTTAAGCCAAAAAAAATCTTCTTGATAAACAATGGTATAGCTAAATAATCCGATAAAAAACGAAATAATCTGTGCCTTCAGGASTTCAGAATAAATTATTGTTCTCTTTTCCAAATGTTTTCTTTGGACCATCTATATTCCCTTGAATTGTGCCAAAAATGCATGTTGATGATCCATGCTATTTACATGTAAAAAGACACATCGTGGATGCAAATCCCTAATGCATCTGAACCAAAGTCTTTGCCGCCTGTAAGTTGATAGAACTGTCTTTAAAATAAGCAATACCRAAAGTAAAATCGTGGGTAAGGAAGGACTTGATCATGAGCCGACGTCAGGATGCTACACTTTCAAGTATAGTAGGTCATGCCATATCACRCCATACAATGCAGGTTTTTAGACTTCTAACGTTTCCCAGGCGACCTAGCTAGTAAAATACAACCGAAATTAATTATTCAGGGTCAGAAAGACATAAAAATCTGGAAAAATCATTCTACTTTATTTATGTTTTTTATRCAAACATAAGGACACATAGATAAAATATTTTGTGCAACTCGCTGCATTAACGCCAAAAAGCCGGCAAGCCCCTATCGAGTTTATATGCCCATATGTGCTTGTGCTAGCGCTTAAAAGGAAATATCTCCCTTGTTAGACATGGATGATCTAGTGGAGCGAGCCGGTACCATAAGACTCTGGAAACAGATGTTTGATCGTACGTTGGTGACAGAAAGACAATTTAAGTACAAATAGGACAATGAAAACTCTCGATCGGGAGGCGGAKAGAGAGGAAAGAGATGAAAGGCGTTACCACTACTAGTACTGATACATACCGAATTGGAATCCCATTTGATCTACCTGTTTAGCTACTTTCCTAACACCTTTTAGTGGCCGGCTGGATTAAACCATGAGAAAACATAAAAATTGTTTTTATAAGTTAGACTATTATTTCTTGTTTATGTTCTACTGCAAGGGCCCAAGAAAGCCGCTGATGATTATTTTGACTAGCTGCTCTAGCTCCGTCTCACATGTAGGCCGACATACTGCGACTTGGGTAAATTTTTTACCCAAGTGATTGAAATAGAACTTCAAAAATAGTAACGTGTATGTCAGGTAGGGGCGGAGGGGCCGGTGGGGAGTGAAGTCGAAAATTCTTACCCGAGGGGAAAGGGGGTTAGTAGTCCAAAATTGATGCAGCATTCCATTTATTTGTCTTAAATATTGTTACATTGTGAGTCTTTGTCCRGCTAGAATTAATTAGAAGTAGGGAGAAACTTTTTTCACATCACTCACCATTAATATTTAGACGTACGGCTTGATGGATATATAAACTGAGCCAATATCAGAATCGAATTGAATGAACATAAAATATAATTTGAATACGGAGACCTTTTGGTCTTTCTATATGAACTGGTTGTCAGAATTGAAATTACTGTTCTACATCAGTCCAGTTTAAAAGGTTGTATCATCGRTATAAGTAGCCAACGGCGTCTACCAATGAATTCTCTCTAATGCATTTTTYATAATACTGATAAATTTAATGGTAACGGAACTGAGCGAATGGCTAGATATCAATAACATTATTAGTGGCTGTGGGCTATTTTCTGATACCTCCTCTTCACTGCACCTGAGCCAATACGACGTCATCGTCCGAGTTAAATTATGACGTATGACGTCATAGTGTAGAGTTTTACCGCCTACACTTGGCGATAAAAATTTATGGTTAAAAAATATAGAGCGTTTTCACTCACGTGAGAAGGCAGCCATAAACAATAGAAACTTTTTGCACAGYATTTRCATAAAAATARAGTTCAATTCCCGGAGGATAGAAAATGYATTGTTTTGGTACCCCATAATGGCCGCAGTGACGTCACGTGAAAACGCTCTATATATTATAAAGAGCAGACTTCATTTCATTTCATTTCCAGATTATCGTTTTCTCTGGACCAGTCAGTTGTTGGTTGGTCATTCAAGCGTCGATCGACAATTTATCGACCCTCAGCTTAAAATCATCTTGGCTACATGAGTGAAATCATTCCTTTTTTTGAAATAGACCTCCTCGGCTCGGGCGTCAATGTTTTTTCCCATTTCATACCACGTATCTTTCAAAAGGAGCCTGATTAAAACATTCGCGCCTGAGCGCGCCCGAGCAAGACGGGTCTATTGGTGATATTTCTTTTGTATTTTTAGCAACGTACAAAGCAGTTAATGTAATGTACTCGTAAATAGTCTGCGWAGCGGCCCCCTCTTGGGGAGGGGGTTGCGGAATACAATAGATTTTGAATACATTACATTACATCCAAGATAATTTGAGATAATTTAAGATAATTTAATCTTTCTCGTTGCTGAAGAATTTAAAAGGATAAAGGATAATTTCGATAGTTATAACAAATTTCCCCATATCTTTATAGACTGTTTCCTTTGCTCAGCCGCATCATTTCTCGAACTTTTATTTTCCTTTCAATCAAACGAGCTCATCAATCATAGAACGGATCTCATCATAAAAATAAGAAAGCTTTCAGAACACATTTTGTAAAACCATAACGTTAATTGTACTTCGCACATTAGTTCAAGCGCAACTACTAAGGCAAGGTAGTAAGGTAGTTTCCTGCATAGGGCGAGGAAATGATCGAATAAATGTTACTACTCTTCCCAGTAGACCGAGGAATGTTGTACCACGAGGACATGTGTTTTACACCACGCGATTAAAACTTGACTGAATTTTAATCACGTGGTGTAAAAAACTTGCGTCGTGGTACAGCATTGGCATCACGTGGTCGATTTGAAATGTACTTGCGGATAACATAACAGACGCTACGAAGGCGATTAAAAAATCACRACTACCTCGGTCTACTGGAAAGAATAGTATATAGCTAAGAAAAAAGTTAATTCTAGATGAGATACATCGAATTTTTAAACATTACTTAAAATTTTCATGTCCATTATTTGATTTGATCTCGATCGAACAAAAACTGTTGCTTGCTACCCTATTGACCCCTGGGCATTGGGTTAGAAAAAAAGAATCTGCAGCAGCATAAATTTGAACAAATAGTTTATTTACTTTCGTTTTTTTTTTTTTCCGTTATGAATGACAAATACACAGACTTGATCAGACTTGTATAATTTAGATTGGATGAAAAAACTCGATTTTAGAAATAATCTTATTTGAGTGTGAGGAAAGGTTTACGGCTGAAGGGAAGGGAATAAAAGGAAGGGGAAGGGAATATGGGAAAGGCAAGAAGCGAAAAGAGAAGGGAAGAGAAAGCGCAAAAGAAATAGAAGGAAAAGAATGAAAGGAAAGGTGCTTAGGTCACCAACCTTAAGGTTATGATGTAATGCATTATGGGATATACTTCCACCCTTACGCTGAATAGCGCTTCACAATCATGAAATAAACACTCATTATGACTATTCCCACTGAACATCTTCAAATTGACTAGGCAAATGGCCTTTCTAAAACAAGCTGTTTGTTGTAGCATTAGAGGATATTAGAGTCTATCTTGATCTTCTGCCGTAGTTTGTCAGGATGTCATCGTGTAGCTTGATAGCTGGACCCAAAACAAGGCGTTTGTTGTAATATTAGAGGATATTAGAGCCTATCTTGATCTTCTGCATAGTTTCTGGACGTCATCGTGTAGCTTGATAGTTGGACCCAAAACAAGGCGTTTGTTGTAATATTAGATGATATTAGAGCCTATCTTGATCTTCTGCGTAGTTTCTGGACGTCATCGTGTAGCTTGATAGCTGGACCCAGCGTCACACCAAGGACTTTATGTATGTCATCCAATGACAGAAGCATAAGAGCCTTACCATCGACTTCCTGTTGTTGAAAAGAATCGAAACGATTAAGGATAATGGCGCTTTTCATGTTTCAGACAAGATCCAGATAATTCGGGACACGGCAATTTGCCTTTCGCGCATAAATAGTACTATATCAGTAATGTTTGGAAAAGCTAAAGCCAAAGAAATAAAAATAAATAAATAAATGAAAATAAATAATTAAATTACATGAGACTTCGGCGTCTGACTTTGGAAATTGACTTTAACTATTATTAATTATTATTATTTATTTATTTATTATTCATTTATTGAGCGCATCTATTTGGAAATGATACTCTCCACATAACACCAAGTGTCATTCCCTCAACAATAAGTTTCCTTCTCGTCTATATTTGGTATTCCTCATAAAGCGTCATAACGCCGGCGAAGAAATAACGATCTAGGGAATATCCAGTGATATGACTATGGGGAAAAAGTAGATTCGTTCTAAATGGGTAAAAGTAAATTCACAGAAAAACTGTGTAGTTTGTTGCTGGAGTACTCAGGCATGTGCCTCGCCAAGCACCTATTTAAAGAATTGGTCTGATATGTACCCCCTGTCATCAAGACTTAGAACTCTTCAAGTTACATGACGCAAGACCAATACATACGTCCATTAATTATTTATTTTTAAACTCCTCGAAGAGCTAAATATATATTTGRAAACGTGACAAATAAATAAGCAAGTAAATTTAGCTTTAAATACTTTCCTGTACACAGAATATCAAAAAAGCGTGAGCGGCAATTCTTATCAGATGGTGGCATTTCAATTCTATAAAAGTTTGAAAGTGCGTCATATRAAATTTCACACTTCAACGTATGTATCTTTCTTAAGTTGAGCTCATCTGTGGTCTCAGTTTTTCAGTACTTAGCACAATATAATGATATATATATAGATAGATATGTCTTAAAATGGATTATATATAAATAGAAAATAAATGCATGTTAGATRAAAATCTAAGCATGAAACCGGAACTCTCTTAAAGTGCTTATAAGCCTTTGCGCAATATTTTCAGAATTGATTCTTTAGATGGTGGATAGTTGATTGTGAAAATATTTCGTCATTTGAATGTCGGGTCTTTAAGATACGAAGGTTTATATTCCCAATATGTTAATGACTATGACGTAACATAAGGATCATTTGATATACAACACTGCACTCGTTCTGGAATACAGTATTTTATAAGCATCACCCTTTTACTCGTGACTCACGTAAAGGTTCTTACAAAATTGTTTTCAAAAAATTTCCAGCGTTCAATATTAAAAATTGCCACRCAACAACGCAAATCCCTTATGTTACGTCATCGCGCAAATCCCTTATGTTACGTTATCGCGCCCAAATTTCAAAAGAAAAAAGTATATTTGTATTCCCTGCTAACAGAGTCTCCCTCGTTGGCGCTTCTTGGCAGACGGRAAATTTTCTCTGCTTTGAATTGCCAACAAGGGAGACTCTGCTAGCAGGGAAATATTCAGTTGTATTGCAATATATGTATCTAATGTTGATCCGAATTATAAAACAAACTTACAGCTTGCGTTTGTCTAGAATAGCGAACATGGTGCATTTTGGTCTTGGTAAAAACAACTTTTGTTCATTGTCTTATATGTGTTGTTTGTACCCAACCTATACCATAATGCACTACAATAAACATTGTTCTACCTGCTCAAGGAAGACATCAGCAAACTTCTTACAGTCCCTTGGGCTAATAAACTCGACTACATCAGCAGTAGACCACGTACGAATATGACCTTCGGGAATCTTGCCCATAACGTCGTCCTCATCRTCATGATCAAGACACGTACTGGTTGACTGATGGTCATTATGAGATAATGGCGGTGTCTTCTTTCTAAGTCGATGTTTTGGATTCTGTACTTTTGGTGTGACTTGCTTTGTAGTACTGTTTGGTGTTGTGACATCGATAGGTGGTGGTGTTTTCTTTATAGGTTGTTTTTGTTTTTGGTTTCGTTCTTTGGGTGCGACTTGTTTGGTGGTACTGTTTGGTGTTGTGACATCGATAG
>NW_022261439.1:36328-61180 GCF_009602425.1 Actinia tenebrosa | reverse complement strand
TGAAATCGCAATTTTTCGAGAACATTGAAGCCCTACTTTGCCCTTTTTCTTCTAATTGCTTTCTGGTTGGAAACGGCGTTTTTTTCCAACTTTCCAACTTTAATAACTTTTTTGATTGACTTATATTGTACATACTCGTGAAAGGCCGGGTCAAACTTTTCATCCCATGTTTCCATCCCAAATCTTGAATTTGGGGCTTGCGAAGTTCATGTAATTTAATGGATACTCTTTCGAGCTCCTCCAAAGACGGCAAACGGCAAACCCACGCCAACGAAGCTTAATAACTCGCGTTTACAAAAAAAAAAAAAAAACCCTCCAACTCCTTCTGATTCGAAATGCACACTTCTGCCAGATATTGGGTCAATTGGGCTTTGCGGGTGATTGTCTCTTCTTAATTATCACATCACGTCCCTCGACTGGTTAGCAATTGTCAGCACAATTGTATGTAGAGCCAGTTTTTGTATGACTGTGAAAAGCTTACGGCACGAACGCGGACGTGAACATGGCAAGGGATACGCCAGACCAATCTCATTGCTCGAGAATTTACTCTCCATCCAATCAAATTCTCGAAACACGGCATAAACACGGCGCAGACACGGTCACGCCAAGGTCACGGCACTGCCAGAACAGACTAATAACAATGAATCAGCTAATTACAAATGCAATCCTAGAAAACATCACGTTCGCGGCAAGACACGCATACGGCATCATACGGCAGCAAGCTTTTCACAGCCATACCAAAACTGCTCTATCAAAGTTAACGGTTCCGGCATCCATTGCTCAAGGTGTGTTAAAACCGACTTATATGCAAGGACGACTTAATTTATGCCCTTACAAAAGGTAAGTCATAATTTTTTTTCTTTCAGGTGAATTTTTGAATTTTCAGAATTTTTCGTTTGTTCTGAACAACCCTCGTAGGAATTCGCCGCTGGAAGACTCGGGTCTCAAACAATACAAATAAAGGGTCACGCTCGACACGCTCGACAGTCCCAGATATTGAGGAATTAGTACAAGAATCAAAGATATTCTAGAGAAGGAAAATCGTGTGTTTTCATTCATAAGTAGCGACCCACGACGAGGGAGCGAAAACAAACTGTAATATCTTATTAACCTCCAGGTGTCTTACTTTTGGCTTACACAACCAAAAATTACAAAGGTGATACCTTCTTTTCAGGGATGATTCATTTTTTATTTGTGTATATTTCAGGTGTTCCATTCCCACCATCAGACCTCACGATTACAGGTTGTTACAGCCGAACTACCACCATTACATGGAAAAAGGGACAAGATAATGAYGCRCCCATCACCCACTTTGTCGTTGAACAAGAATCCACCTACTTTCCAGAGGAATGGCATGTCATTGTCAATATCACCGACCCCACAAAAACATCTTATACTCTGCAACTGACAGCTTGGGCAAACTTGACGTTTAGAATGCGAGCTATCAATAAGATTGGGCCCAGTCGAGCAAGCATGCCGACACCAAAAGGACAGTGCGTTACTAGCGTGTTCAGTAAGTTTAAATGATAGCTTTTTGCTTAGGGTGTTTCATTGAAAACATTAAAAAAATATATATAAATATAATAAATTGATAAATTAAATAAAGTTATTTAGATTAAGGTTCAATTGCAAGTTTACTTTAAACCTGAGAACTGTGGTTTTACTCCAACAGGGCCACTTATGTTTCCCAAAAACTTCAGAGGATTGCCAGGAAAAGCAAATGAGCTTGATATTGCATGGACGGTAAGAGTCGTATTCTTTAATTCTGTCAAATATGGCGTATTTACTTCTCCTTAGTGGAAGGTGTAATGCCTAACAGGGTTTCAACCCAATTCTCTACTTTCACATCCCCATAATGCCTTGCGTCTTTTGGTGGTAACCAATAAAAAAAACTGTCCCAAATTAAAAGGTTTCTTAATTGAATTCATACAATACCTGCTTTTATCTGTACAATACTGATTATCAGTTTATTCCAAGTTATGTTTGCGTGTACAGATCATCAAGAGTTTTGGTCTTACAGAAAATGTATTAACTTACGAAAAAATGTTTAAAATTTACCTTAAACGTCTCAAGCTTCTATCTTTTTCTGTTTTTTTACTTCTTCATTTTATTTTTGGATACCAAACAAGGTATTGTCAACATCGTATGATCAGCTTTCAGCAAAATAAGTGGGTTTTTACCCTCTGGTTACGCCCCAAAGACGCAAAGTATTATAGGCATGTGAAAGTAGAGAATAGACCTCTTTACCTTCGTTGTTTGTTGTGCACATTTCAGACCATGTGATCAGCCACTCTTGGGAGTTGATTCTAGTTCATGTATAAATATAAATATTTTAACATGTTCCTCATTAAAAAAACACTCTCAGGGGAATGTCATGTGATCTGAAATGGTCAATTTGCATACGAAGGTAAATTGAATTACAGTAGTACAATTTAGAAGTTAGTTTTTGAGGAGGGTGAGGAAAACCGGAGAACCTGAACCCGGAAAAGCCCTCGAAGCACTCGAGAGAACCAACAAACAACTCTACTTACATATGCAATTTATAGTATTCATGTAGTACGTGGGATGCATATATTTAAATGCATACTGGGATACTTTATTGCTGATCTTTCAGTCATATTTGGCTGTCTAGTTTCTTATTTTTAATCCCTCTACAAAATGTAACCATTGTTTTTTTGTGCTCCATTTTTGAACCTTTTTTCTGGGAAACTGACAACTATTTACTTGAAATTGCTAACTAAAGATTGATTACAAATTCTCTATCTATATAGCCCATGACCAAGCTTGAAGCCTGCAATGGCCCAGGATTGCATTACATCCTCAACTACTATAAGATTCTAGATAACGGTCAGAAAGGAAAAGAACAGAAAGCAGTTATCATGGATCCAACTGTTGATCATTACTCAATTCCCAATGCTGGCTACTACCAACTGTGGGAGTTCCAGATTACGGCAAAGAATGACGTTGGTGAAGGACCAGTCAGTGATATCGTTAAATGTTTCTCAGGTCAAGATGCACCAACATCTAAACCAGAAAATGTGAAATTGGGGAACATATCTGCTCGTTCTATTGAGTTAATATGGAATCGAGTTATCGTGACGAGGGAGAGTGTTGATGGATACAATGTAAGTTATTTTAATAGTTCATATCATACAGTATGTACTAAATATTTATGTTCTCTACAGTAAAATTACTCCAACCAAGGCCACCCAAACAAATTTTCTAATAAGCCAATCGAAAGTGGGAATCTGAACAATGGAATCGCTACAGATTGGAGAAATATCCATGAGTTTACACGGTTTAGAAGACTGCCGACACCTTTGTTGTCGAATATAAACGTGCTATCGCATAGCAACACGGTGATAACATCTAACAGTGTCAGCCTGATACATTAGTATTGTTGTCTGGAAGAAACAAACTGTTTTCAAGAAACTGTGTAATTTTATAGTTCCTTTTGCTTTTCTATCCTATTTGAAGTCATAATTTACTATTTACTGGGTTGCCTGTGGCAGCCCAGTCGTAAAATGCCTTTGTATTTTTGTATTTTGTTTTTGTCCATCTCGCGAAAAGTGCATTGTTGCGCAAGAGTACCCATATATGGGTTTGAAGGACGTGTTCATAGATTAATGAATTCATGATTAATGATTAATGATTATAAAGTCATATAATTGAGCAGTAAAAGAAGATTTCTCGGACTGTAATTAGCGGTTTACCTGTGGTAAACCGCTCATAGAAGACCTTCGTTTTTTCTGATTCTTCGATCCCCGACAAAATGGACAAATTGCGCAATAGTACCCAGAGGTCTTCAGGGCCTTATACCCAAGAGACCTTCCCGTCTATAGTCCAATCAATAAGCATGTACCACATGTCAATCACTCGTCACTATGTTGTCAAGTGATTATGAAAGGGCGGAGCTAACAGACCACGTGACAGAAATTAATTTTTACGCATGCTCTATTTCGTTGACTGCTGTATTTTGGTTAACTATTCATGCTTTGATTCAGCTATTTTAATAAAGCAGTATTTTCTGTAATCGAAGATCAGTTCTAAGCCGGATAAACGTGGTCGTGTTAAAGAACTCCGCGCCTAATAAATGGCTTCGACTTTTAAGGTAGAACCAAGTGTTTAGCCTATTACGGCCGAAAATCAAACACTGCCATTTTTAGTTTTTGACGTTTTTTCTCCTCATTCTCAGGTACGATTTTTCTGAAATTTTCAGAATCTTATCATCTAGTACTAATGCAAAAATATTTATGACGCCGCTTGAAAATTTGATTCAAAATTTGAAGCATATGAAACATCGCGCTGTGGAAATTAAACATTACCATTGAATGGATTGCCTTGAAGTTTTTACGTATCTATTCCAAGTATTTCTAATGGGCCTTACGAAAAATCAGCATCAAATCGTAAAAAACTCATCGAATAAATGTTTTTTTTACTAATTGTCGTTGTAAACCTCAAAGATGAGAGTTTTGCTAAAAATCACATCACAAGAGGCATCATAACTTTTTTTCTGCCCAAGACTTTCCATCCAAATCTATACACAGGCTGCATTAGTACTAGATGATAAGATTCTGAAAATTTCAGAGTACAATTTGGGATTTAACTCCTCTTGTCCAATTAGAATCGAGTAATTTTGTAGAGTGTATTATAAGGTGTTAAATAAGCTCCAGCATAACAGCACGTTAGGCGACCCAGTGCACGCTCCAAGAGCGTCTTGTTTTTCTATGTTTTTGGTGACATAAATCATTATATTTGTAAAGAAAACATATTACAAGCTCTTATTTATCATTTAGTTTTGCCATTCTGATCTGCGGAAGAAAATCTAAATTTAAAATGTTCCGCTAATCTATTGTCTAAATACTTAAACGCTATTGGATAATTCGTAGAAAATTATTTGTCAAGGTGGCCTTGGTTTGAGTAGTTGCACTGTAGTGAATAGTCACGCTTGTGCACTTTCAGTTGCCTAATTCCTATCCAAAATAATGGTTATAGTAATTTGTATTTCATAAAAGAAATAGAAAACGCGCACGCGTGCTAGTGTGCAGTTATAAATCATGCGCCACGCGTTGTGCTTCTCCTAACACTTCTCTCGTGTAACCCCCACGCGCTTTATAACTGCACACAGCACGTGCGCACTTTTTCTGTTTCTTCATCGGGTGGGAGATATGATTGTTTATATTTGGTGGGAAGCATTTAGGCCCCATCCACACGTATCCGGAAATTTCTTGATCCGCCCTGATGCACGCTAGTGCCTAGTCCCTTTGATGGATAGCTTTTCTTATTGAGCATGCGCAAATCGTGTGTACATCAGCGTATTCGAAAATTTGCGGATACGACCGTCCACACGTATCCGTATTCGGAGCGTATTCGAAAATTTCCACTCTAGAGACCGTTTTCGAAAATTTCCGGATACGGATACAAACATTTCCGGACACGTGTGGACACAACTCCTCGTATCCGCAAAAACAAAAATTGCGGATACAAAGATTTCCGGATACGTGTGGACGGGGCCTTAACGGTAACAAGGAAAAAACTTGACTGCAACAGGGGTGGGGGCTGTGAGGAGTGTTACAAGTCACCCCCTCCCTTATTGTATGTAACAGCATCTCCAATTAACATCAAAAACAATATATTATAATGACATGGTCCAACCCATCCACCCTCTCCATCCCTGGGGTCTTTTCTATTCATTCACCTAGCATTCCATTCATTCATTTAATAATTTTATTACATGGTTTGTCTTAAGATCTATCATTGGGATCAAAGCAAGTTAGTAGAAACTCATCGTCAAAATAGAAAGACCCCAATAGGTGCTAAAGTGTTCAAGGCCATTTCAACTCCTGAAGATATTCAGAAGCAAAACGTCACTGGACTAATCCCCTACACCAGCTATACTCTGACAATTAAAGCCTTTAACAGTGGAGGAGAGGGGCCATCAAGCGAGGAGGTCAAGTTCGATACTCTGGAAGATTGTGAGTGGCCATATAGAATTATAATTGAACTTTGTACATGTAATTGTGTGTTATGACCAGATGACAGCCAGTTTTGGTGAGGTGTTGATGAAGGGTAACCTTTGGTTGGCCAACTAGTTGTCGTCACGCCAATGTGTTGGCTGGCAATAGACGACTTGCACTAACAGGTCAAGTGACCCCACCCCCTTAAAACGACCAAATGAGTCAAAATGAGCTCCAGAAATGAAAAGAGCACCGCCTCAAATTTAGTAAGAGGGCGAAGTTTCAGCTTGAATTGTTGACTATAGAAGAAATGACATTAAATATAAAATCAAAGATTTTACAAGGATTTGTAAGGGAAAAGTGTTGGCTGGTAAGCTTTTGCCATCCAGCGCACTTTCCCATACAAATCCTTATAAAACATTCAATTTCATATCTAATGCCATTTCTCCTGATTCGCTTATTATGAGCTGAAACTCATAATAAGAAGGAGTATTAGAGCAGGTTTTAAATGATGATAGTGATTACGAAAACGAAGAAGGAAGTGAGGAAGAGATAGAACTAGAAGTAGACAGCCAGAAAAGTATTTATAGAGGAATGGGTATCTACTTTTGATGAGGGAAAAGCTCAGGTTTCGATGGTGCATTTTCCCGAGCGAATGCGGTGCACGTACTTCTTCTTGTGGTTCGAGAGTCTTTTAAAGATCAAAGTAGAGAAAAAGACCCGTTACAGGAAGGTATGAAAACTATCTAAAGCTCAGGTTAAACGTCGAACTTCACATGAGCCGAACTTAATGACATCAAAGAAGACTGCCTTGTTATCTATCCTTTCAATTTGGTTCGACTCATGTGAAGTTCAACGTTTGACCTGAGCCTAAAAATGTAACTTTTAAATAGTTTAAAATATGTTTATAAAATTAATATTTGAGTTTATAGAACACTATTATAGTCCCGGGGGGGGGAGACTCTCTTGGAAAGTGGGTTGGGGGCTCGTCGGACCTTTTAGCGTCGAAAATGAGACCTCGCGTACCTTATAGGGTCTCCGGCTGACTCCCGGCTGACTCCGTACCTTTAAGGGTCTCAGGCTGACTCCGTACCTTTAAGGGTCTCAGGCTGACTCCGTACCTTTAAGGGTCAGATTTCTTCGTTTTTAAAAATATCAAACGACATACGAGAATATAATGGTTGGACTATGAGGGACTACCTTTTATGAGTGACATCATTTATTGAGACAACAGAATATTTGTAACAATCATTGTTTATTGCTGGAATGATCATATGCATAGGATCAGTTATAGCTCTCATATGCATCTCAAATATAATATACCCCAGTAATAATTGTTTGATATATTGGAGCAGTATATTTTACAGCAGTAGATTAAAGAACGTGTTGGGAACCACAGGAAGTTTATGAAGAACAGATTTGGTGAAAGCGAATTTGCCATTAACTACGACAAAGCTTGTTTACACCAGGACGCACAAGACAGAAAAAATAGGCATGATTACCTCAAGACGTTCAGGGATGAAAATAAAAGGGTAAATGTTTAATTTTCTAGCTATTAAATACCTTCAAATGTAACAAGTTCTTTATAAAACTATTTTGAAATAGAAGGCTGCAGCGATGGAGGTTGGGGGTTTCAAAAGTCCATTACTGCCAGTTTTCAATCAGTTCTAGGGGAGTCATTCCATGTCGGATGATATAGCAAAAGAACTCATTGAAAAGTCCTTTGTTAAATTCATCCAAGATGGCAGCAATGATGTCATGTGCAAATAAAGAATAGGGGTGGAAAGGGAAGGGGAAGGGGAAGGGAAGCCCCTGCTACCTTATGCTCAAACTGTATCTCTTGGTTTCCCTTCTTCTCTTCTAGTACTACAACCTGTCAAATACAGTATTCCATTATCAGGAATCCCTAGCATGAGCCCAATGCTGTTCATTTTAAGGAAAATCTATATAAAAAAGGGGAAAGACAGCTGGTGGAAATTTAGAGAATATATTGCATTTGGTCATTTACAAAAATAATGCTCCTGGTCGACCCTTATTTTTGAGTGCATCTAATCAGATTTAACTACCTCAGTTTTTTCCTTCTCAAAAACAGCTGATGGAAATCCGAGCAGAGCAACTTAGAAAGGAAAGGCAAGCAACACACCAACTCGAACGCCAACTTTTAACTCTCAGTCCCATCAACTGGAATAAGACACTGAATTAGTGTTGCTGATGAAGCTGATCACAGCTTACACCTGACTATACCATCAATCATGGCCTTGACTAAGTTCACTGGGAAACAGAAAATGACAAAACTAACTCATGTTGCTTTATTAAGTGTGCAACCACATTAGAGGCTACTAGAAGTGGTGAGATTATAACAGAAAGGTTGTTTTATAAAACTCATTATAAAATAACTGTTATGAATGTCGCGTTCTGATTGGTTTGGAGCGCGTGCTTTATGAGAGCACATTGCACGCGCGCGCACTTTCCGTTGCGTCATTCCTACCTATTATTGTAAATCGTATCTTATAAAAAAAAAAAAAAACTTGCTTGCTGTGCTGTGTGCAATCATAAAGCACTTGGGGGTTGGCAGAACACTCAAGAAGTGTCAAGAAGCACTCCGCTACGCGTCGTGCTTCTCCTAACACTTCTCTCGTGTTCTACCAACCCCCGCGTGCTTTATGACAGCACACAGCACGCGCGAGCGTTTTCTATTTCTTCAATTTCGAATTCCTAAAGTCAAATCATGTAGTGGAACAGTGTGAATTGTCTTTTATTTAAACAAAGAAACTTGATTATATATATATGTACAAATTGGAAGAAAAACTTTGAAATAGCAAACTGGATGTATGTTTTAAATCATAACTATCTGGCTGTGACAAAATTTATAATGAAAGTCATAAAATACATTATTTACAGAGTTTTTAAATGATACACGGAACACAACTTTCGTCAAAAAAAATTTTTTTTTTGAAACTATGCTAAATCAAATATAAAAGTAAAATCTTTAATTTTATATAAAAATTAAAATAATATACTTTACGCTCATTGGCGTACTGTGCAGAAACTTGTCAACATTGAGTAAATAAACTTATAATCCCATTAAACTAAACTTGTGTTTTTCTCAAAAGTAGTTTTTGGTAAAATACACATTTTCAGAAGGTTTATTCTCCCTCGGTTTTTGATCAATTACCGTGAAACTCGGCATGTGGATTCCTACTATGCTCGAGTTTAAAATTGTGTCTGCGTTTTTTCATTTTCTTTTTCTTTTGTCAGATATTTGCCATTTTCTCAAGAATGCCCTTAAAAACATGTAGTTATAACTTTGGAATTGAATAAAAGATTAAAGAAGCGCTAAAAGAAAAAACGCAGACACACTTTGGTAGAACAACATACGTGTAATAAGATGCAAAAAAAAATTGATCTGTTTACCCTAACCAAAGGAGAACAAACATCTCGCGTCGAACCATAGTGTTTGCAATCAATGCCCGATTTATCCAAAATGAATTATTTTTTTCCAAAAGTAAAATCGAATATGCAATATTTGAACTTTAAGCTGTTAGGAAATGTATACTTTATGGGGAAATTTATATAAACTAAACGTGCTATGAGCGTTCAAAAAACCCGACCCGATTGTGTTCCGTGTATCCTTAAGGAGCTATTAATGCCCACTTGTGATATAATGTGTGATACTTTTTGTTAATAAAATATATGTAATATATAACTTCAAAACATCAATATTTGTTATTTTCTGTTCTCATATATTTTATATTCCTAATATACACATCTCAGTGGGTAGTACGATAACAACAATGCACTACAGTATAATAATCCACAGTTCCCTGCATCATCAGAACAGCATTAAACTTGCAATGAAAGATACCCTTCTATAACCTTTTAATTATTCACATGTCTCTATCACTGCAAGGTCACTGCTGTCCTTCCTTCAATGCACAGGCATGGCTACCTTTCAAGATGGTGCAGGGAACCGAGAAGGGGACTGTTGTTTGAAACATGTAGTGATGAAATCTTGAGATCAATTTTGTTCACCAAATGATTCTTCAGTAGAATTCTGTTCCACTTCAACTGGCATATCATCCTAAAAATGGGGGGAAAGCAGCAATAAGAAAAAAATGCTTCCAGGTCACACTGAATTAGACACGTTTGTTGACTTGAATGTYAGGGAATTATGAAAACATCAATGAATGAATGATTCTTTTCTACATTGCAATAAATACAATCATATGAAATCGCCTGGTAATACAATGCAGTAGACACCAGTAGGATTGGTCGAGTTTTAACTTAACAACTCTTTAAGTTCAGAACCAGAACCAAGTTAAGAACCAGCCCACTTAAGACAAAAATTAGATTGAAGTCCAAATGGTGGCTATGTGGCCTTGTGACAGTAAGGTGTATTAGGCCCATACAATTTACTCAGCTGACCTAAATATAGGTTAGAATTTGCAAGAACCCAATTTTCCATTTACCTCTTCTGCAGTTTGCTTTAAAAAGGCTCTGACCATCTTAATGGATTTAGTAGTCATCCCTTTGAACTGGAATCTTTTCTTTTCACTATCGTCACCTGATTTGAATTCATGCCAACAAGTTTTGCATTAGTAAAGGCTTCGACTCACAAAGTGTAATGTGTAGTTCCAGAAATCATCCATACCCACCCCACAGAGGAATTTGGAATTTCCAAAGAGTAGGGGGATCAGAGAAAGAACAAAAATTACAGAGTTTGTATGGAAGAAAATTGGAATCTTCCGGGGGGTAGGGGGGTGTCATAAAAAAATTCCTCCATGAGGGGGTATGGATAATTTTTGGAACTACACAATATATTAGGGATATATATATATATATATATTTATATAGATGTGTATGGTAAAGTATTCAAATTTCAACCATTGACTGTAAAATCAGTGAACTGGAATCACATGATTATGCCAAAAATTTTAACCAATCAAATTAATGATTGATTTGTGACTTTCCAGAGCCTTGGATTTTTAGTTAGAAAGCTGAGAAGGCTTTGGATACGAGAATGCCCTTTAATGGTATGCAGGCATCTCAAGTATAAGAATAATTTATGTTTCTTACCTTGCACTTCCTCAAAGAAGACATTTGTTCCAATAGCATCTAAAAAGTTAGATACAATGGTAAATGAAATCAAGAGACATTAAACCAAAGCAACACTCAAAGGGTTGATAATAAAAACAAATTGAAGTCTTAGTTTTTTCTGCTCAGATATCCTAAAAATTTGTGGAGAGAGTGGTATTTGCTATAACTGAACATGGTCCAGTATATACAGTGTATATCTTGGTTGCTAATGACATCACTATGCACGCATACAAGACAAAAATTTGTAGAGGAAATATAAATGGGAAAAAAATAAGTTATTTACCATCCTAAATTCAGTCCGGACAGGAAAAAACTGTGCCCTCATCCTTGAAAACAGTCTGGATATTCAAAAGTGTCCTCGGGTACAGTTTTTTATATCCATGCCTTCTGGCTGGTAAATAACCCCCTATTAATATTTTACTCTTGCCTTCATGTTCTCCAACAAATGTGTAGGGTCCAATCTGTAGTACTGGTTCACTTGTGTTGATTCCCTAAAAGTACAAGAATAACAAGCTCATCAGTATGTAACACAATTGCTATTATAGAAATGTAGGTCAATTAAGACATTTATAGTACACTCAACAAAATTACTTGACTCTGATTGGTCGAGAGGAGTACAATTATAGCGTTAATTGTACTCCGGAGTACCGAATTAAGTCGCTATGGMAACACGGCCAAAACAATGTCAAAACAATTATTTTCTATCATTTCGTACTTAAAAAAACATAAATAAAATTATAATGCCGTAAGAAGTAATCTTTTTTATGCATTTCAGTTGCGCGATGGACTGAAAATCGGCCGCCAAATAGACAAAGATGAACGGCGTCGCTTCGCATTTTTTACTGAAATTTTGTTGAGTGAACTATAAACAACAATTTCCTATACTAATTTCCATGACGTTTCTAAGATGTTGTTTAATGACAATTACCCCATGCATGTTGTTTAAGGTGAGTTATTCATTTTATATGTTGCTATAGACAGGAGAGGAGACTATGCTAGTGGAAATAAACTTGGAGGCTCTTATACACACCAGGAGTCTGCAATGTTCAGTTGTTGCCTCGTGTAACACCTCTGTTTCCAGGATACCACATAATTCGACTAGAACTAGCTGTTCCTGACAAAAAATAAGTTTCAGCATATTATTAAATAAAAAGCTCCAGTTTTGACTTTCAAAGTTTGAACTCATAATCTCAAATAGTCTCTAACCTCTTCCCATTCCTCATTATCTTCCATTTGTTAAAGAAAAGACCAAAAATATAATAATTAATGGAACATTGTACTTTTATCCAAAATTTCCGCCATATTGGAACTCACGGTAGAATAAACTGGACCCCAATAGGAAATGACGTCATTGGATATCAGGCCCCAAACGTTTTGTAACAAGAGAAAGCGGAAGTGGGTCAAACACTGTTCAAAGTGTTTCAGTTCACTTCAACCACAAGCAATTCACCTGTAATCTTGGTATTATTTTACCTTCTTTGTTCGTAAATCAAGCACTTTTGGACGAAGCCATGTATCGAGCACACGTAAGTCAAGTTTCTTTCTTATTTTGGGTCGATTTTAGAACAAAAATTCCATGAATTTTCATGTTTGATCTTAAATTTACGTATTGACTCAGAATTCTAAAAGTTTCTCAGAAATTCTATAAATTTTGCAGGCTGGTTGATACGCAAAACTAAAACTAAAACCTTTTGTAAGTAAAGTAGGTCGTAAGGATGATGAAATCCTACGGTAGCTGTGTCCGCGAAAAAAAACAAAGTGCTATAAAAGCTTTTACTCGCCTTGATTAAATTAGATTCCAAGGTCTCCAAGTTTAATACTTGTTTTGTAAATAAATATTTATTTATTTACAACTTATTTTTCAAAAACATAGCTTTTTTCTTTTAGAAAACAGTTTAATAATTAATATAGTGTTTTACTCAGTTTTATAGAAAGAATTATCGTAAAGTTTTAAGTTCAATCACCTATACAAACATATGTATTGCACCTGTGTTTGCTATGTTTATGAGAGCCAGTTAGAAAAACAATTTTTTTATTTATTCTTGTCATATATTGAACCATTAATTTATATGATCTTCCTGTCCAAAGTTAAAACTTTCTGTTTGTCAATTTTTTTTGTCTGATATGCTGTTTTTTCGGTTGCTAGCTATCTGTTATCCATCTGTATCTATCTGCTGTCTGTCTATCTGCCTGTCTGTCTATCTGCCTGTCTGTCTATCTGCCTGTCTGTCTATCGGTCTGTGTGTGTCTGGCTTCCTAGCTGTCTATCTATCTATCTATCTACCTGCCTGTCTGTCTGTCTGCTTATCTGTCCATCTATCTGCCTGTCCCTCTGTCTGTCTGTTTGGCTCATCTGCCTGTCTGCATACCTCTCTGTCTGCCTGTTTCCCTGTCTGAGAAGATGCATGGCTAGTGGACCTCATAATATGTTAATCAACCTATTCATGCAAGTCCACATCATTTCAATAACTGTTTCATTATTGCTCATACATGATCCGCTATTTTTTGTTTAGCACCCCAATGATCCAGGAATGCATATCAACAGTGATTCAGACAGCCATACCAGATTAACCTACAAGGATAATCCAGGCTTTTTAGACAGATTACAAAGCAGCTGTGGTGCTACAGTCTTTGGTATTTTATTGGTTATCTTTGCATTTCCTGTTTTGTACTGGAATGAGGTGAGACATACAAATAAACACCTAGGTAGACTTTATCTTAATATAAAATATGTTACTTTAGTATTCAGGTTTATAGAACCAGTAGTTTCTTAATGAACTACATGTATTATTTTCATCAAACCAGTGCCATCCATACAATGACCAATCAAATGATAGTTATAATATGATTTTAGGGTAGAGCAGTGGAAACAGCAATGGCACTTGATGAAGGGCTGAGAGCAGTCGTTTCATTACCATCAATCACTGAAATCCAAAGACAATATCAAGACAAATTGGTTCACTTGACAGGACCCTTGAAGACTGGCATGGTATGTAGGTATGAATTAAGGTATGTAGGTATGTAGGTACATAGCTATGTAGGTATGTAGGTACGTAGGTATGTAGGTATGTAGGTATGTAGGTAACTATAATGACTTGAATACTGTTATAAAAAAGAAAATACTTTTATATGGGTTTCTTATATTTATTTCATAACTATTATTATCACATACCCAGAAGCTGGTCATTACTAACAGCTTTTCAATAGGATAGGGAACCAGATTAAGTTGGTCAGTGTAACTTTAACTAGCTAGACATAGTAAATAGGTTTGTTTTTATGGGAAAGGAGGTTGGAGTAAGATTTCTCTATTGATTTTTTAATACAAATCCCAGAAAGTTTAAATACTCCAAGCTCCTGACTCCCTTCTCCTGAATGTTTTTCTTTAGGTTTTAAATGATGGAGAATATGGTGTTGCTCTTAAAGCAGTCAAACTCAAAAGAGAAGTTGAGATGTTTCAATGGGTAGAGCATCAGTCGACTAAGTATGTAGTAAATGTGGTGTGGTTCTATCCTCACTTAAAAAATGCCTGCTTGGGCTTCCTGTGGTAGAGACATTTCAAATCTAAGAAAGTACATGTTCAATTTTAGGGAGTTTGACGAAGGTGGAAAAACAAGGGTAGAGACAACCTACACGTACAGTAAGTGCTTCAGATGTGTTGATGTCTATGTAAACTGCCTATTCAATAATTAGCGTATGTCAATAGGAAAAAAGGATTGATAGGGGGAAGGACCTTGAAAAGGGGATACATAAATGAAAGACTTTTTTTTAGTGGGAGGGGGTACAGGGACTAAGCTCTTCGAAAAACCTTGAACTGCTATGTTAAACCCATTTTGTTAAACCCGGTTTCATGGCCTGCCTATGAAGTTTCTTGAATTTCAAATTATCCTAATAACTCATCCGATGACACGAAAAATATAAAGTTGATAAAACTAGCATATGAATGATATCCGCAGATCAAGAGTGGCAATCCAGTATCCAAAATAGTAATCAATTTGACGATCCATCTAGACATCGCAACCCTGCATCAATGCCTGTATCAGCATATGTCAAGGTTGCTGACTTGGTGTATGTTGGGGAATTCAAGCTTTCTAAAGGCAAGTATTTACCAGCTATTTATAAGTAATATATTAGTTCGCCTAAATAATTAGTGTTTGTATTGATGGGTGATGGGTCGCGAGCAAGAAAGTCAAATGACAAAAACGTAGCAGCCATCTTGGTGCGGTTATAACAATGGATGCTAAAAATTTATCTTTTGTTAAATGGCACCAACATGGCCGTAATGACATAACGCATGATTGAAGATGCTTGAGTTTGACAGATTTGCGCGCAGTTTCCCTGTCTCGGGTGCGCAACATATGAACCGTGAGTTTGGACCTTAAATTTTATTCTACGCTTTGTTTGACGTGTCCTGATCATAAATTTGATCAGTAGTGTTGCTTATTGTTTCAACACGTGAATAAACTCAAATGAGAAATTTATGAACATATTTTAATTTATGGTACGCTTTGCCTTACGGTTTTTGGAGAGTTAAACATTTTTGTCATCATGTTTATGCAGGTCTTGTCGACAAAATTGAGAACTATCAACGCTTTATCCCAAGAGAAGTTCCGTCTGGAAAGACCGTGGTGTTGCAGGATGGAATATTCTATCACTCTAACGATCCCTTGCATCCTAGGGTTTGTATGACTTCTTATTTGTTTCAGAAARTGATATGTAGCTATTTCAAAACGTTTGTTCTTATGCACACTGAATATTACATAGTGAATTGCGCTCGGATAGTCCTGATGAATTGTAAATTGAGTTTTGTGGAAGCCAAGCCAGGCTAAACAGAATTATTTTTCCTTTTTTAGATAATAGTTATTATTTGGTATTTTTGAATTTTCGTGCTATTCTTTGCTTAAATTGCTTTATTGATTTTCAACATTACAATGCACCAATATGCATTTATTCAGTATGTACTAAGTATTACTAATTCATCCTTTTTGAAACCCCGTGTCTAATAGATAACGTACAAAAATAGTTTATGTTTTGTATAAAAGCGAGGACGAGAAGCCAACATACTTTGATTGCCATTTTTACTGAATAGTCTATAAATTATTTTCAGGAAATATCTCGCTCAGATTCAAATCATATTTGATTCATTTTTTCGTAGGTTGGTGACGTGCGAGTTACCTTTTCTTACGCTGGTTTAAGCGGCAAGCCAGGCTCAAATCTCGGTGAACCACAAACAGTAAGTACCAAGTCTATATTAAATGAGATGTGCAATTACTGATGGCATAGTATCTTTGTTTGTAGGTCAGTATTGTAGCCCGACAGTATGGATCGCAGCTTACCCATTATCATACAAGTTCAGGACATTCATTGGAGCTTCTTTATATTGGAGAGATGAGCGCCAAGGTGCGTAATCTATACAGTGTGCTGCGTTTAGCGTTCGTACCGTGCCGTGCCTTGCCTTGCACGCGCCATGTCACACGTAACGAAATCTTTTTTGTTTCAACTTTTAACAAAGAAATGATGACGAAAATGTATTTGAACAGTGCTGCATGTGCTAGCACTCTTAAAAGTGAAACGACCTTTATCATCGTCACTCACATTAACTGGAAAAACGTATGACATACAGTATTCGAACAATTTACACCATATAAGCTTCATATCACTGTAAATCTTTGTACAACTTTTAGTCTTAAATTTGATATTTTTTCTAGGAAATCTTTGAGGCTGAGCACGCCGCTAATACAGCGATGACTTGGATCTTGCGTGGAGTTGGTTGGCTGATGTTGTTCTTTGGTTTTCTGTTGTCCACAAGTATTCTCAGCACTTTAGGTAACAGCCTAAGAAGATAATGTTATCTTGCGCAGCATCTGGATCATTATTTCATTTTCTATTTTACTTGCCGTTTAACAGTCATGCGAAACAACATTAAAAATAATAAGACTCTGGGATTGAGAAGGGCGGCAGACTTTGAAATAATCTAGAGTTGAGAGTGTGTGCGGTATGCAAAAGCGCATCCCTTGAACCAAGTCAGTATAGGTTGTTCAGAGGGGTTCAACTCACCGCAAAGAATATTAGACGGGAACGTTTGCAGGAAATGGAACGTTTCGATTGGCAGAAATTGTCACGCAATAGTTGAGCAGCGACCCAATCTCCTAGTATAGCAGCTAAACTTTTAAGTGCACCCAAAGTATCAAGCCTGTGGCCTTGATTGGCCCTACTCAAGAGAGCATAAATAAGAGAGGGAATCTTCTTAATAACGCGCGCGCCATGTAAATTCCCGGTTGGGCTATTTTTAGTAACCAGATGCAGTTTAAATATCGCCTTACCCTCATCAACTTGCGCGCGCGCTCTTTCCGTTCCGCTTTCGGTGATCAAAACGATAAACGGAAAGAGCGCCCGCGCGAAAGTTGTTTACGCACGGGAGTGCGGTAAGACGTAATCTAAACTGCATCCGGTTACTAAAAATAGCCCAACGTTATTAAGAAGTTTCCCACTCTTATCGCTTTCCTGCACTACTCTCATATTCTAATGTCGCGCATGTAGACAAATCTCTTGACCTCGCTTATTTTTTTCATTTTTTCCCTTCCAGTTTCTTGGTTACCCATCGTGCGTGAACTGGTCGGTCTTGGCATCACTCTCATTTGCTTTTGCTTAGCCTCGTCATTATCTTTGGTTACCATAGCGATAGGATGGATCTCCCATAGGCCTTTGCTGGGTATCGCTCTTCTGGCAGCAGCCGCTGTCCCGATGTTACTGTCCAGACTTAACAAAAACAAGAAGAAGGAATCGAAGAGCTTTGAATGAACGACTGCCTTAGTATTTAAATGTTTAAGGTTTCATAGATAAATATAGATAAGATTTGTTTTAGTTTTTATTTGCAGTGTTTATTAGCACTATAATGGGAAGTCACCATCACTGTAAGAACGGATAGCTAGAACGAGAATGCATATCAATGCAAGTTTTTAGTTTTCGTTATTTTTTTCTTAGCAAACTCAAAACAAACTTCAAGTCCTGTTAGCGACCAAAAGCTTTTTGTCGCTTTTTCACAAAAGAATATCTCCACAGTGAACTTTTAGATAATTCTTGTTAAGTAAAAGCGCTTACGTTAAAAAAGGTTCATTAATTCTACCGCCAACACTGATGAATAGAGAAAAAAGATAAAGCGCTTTTTAAAAGTTTTTGCGACCTGGGCAATTCTAGACAATACTCTTTATTAAAGTCAATCCAGTTTACAATGATATTTTGATTGGCAGAGGTCAAAAGCCTAACCTCTTCTAGAAGTTGTGGACCCTAGCAACAGTTTTAATCTTCAGAATGTATATGAAAAGACGTATTTTAAGAGATGTAACTAATACAGACTGTACTAAGACGGTAGGATAATACATATGATAATAGCTATGTGGAATGAGGGTAATAATCTGTGATGTGTTAAAAAAATATAAATAGATTAAAATAAAAATAGACGSTCATAAGCACATATGGCTACTGCAAGGTTAGTGAGTTAAATGAATGTAAATTTGTTGAGGAGCATGACTAGTAAAGATTATAGTATACCTTCCTTAATTTATTTTTGAACAGCTTATCTCTGACCTGATTAAAAATTTTAAAGCATTAAAATGCTACAAGAAGATGGAAAGAGCGTAAAAACTGATTATGAATGAGTCAGTGGATCTTCAGCTTTTCGCGCTAACAGTTTCCATAGCAGATGAACTTTGAAATACACTATTAGACCGTTTTCTCAAGATTGCGTGCGCATCCAATTTGACGGGCCACAAAACCAAAAAACGCAAATTCAGCGTGGAGAAGACAGTTTTATATTTAAAGAGAAGGATAATCGATTTGATAACAAATCTAATAGAAGTGTGTGATAATTCTCATTTAAAAGCTTCTGTTCTGGTATCGTGGTGTATGATATATGTGCGGGGCTCCTGTGGTTTTGTAAACGAAGAAAGCCTGGCACTAGCCTTGCTGCTATGGTTTCTTGTTTAACCACAAGGAGACAAAACATGCCTTTCGTTCAAAGATGGACGAATATTTATCCAGGTTTATCAAAGATTGAGATCAACACACACGGTATACACTACTAATAAATGATGTCTAAGTCACCTGGTGGAGCAAACTCCATAAAATCCGCGTCAATAGTGGAAAACGAGCCACAAAATCAAAATGAAAGGTAAAGTTTACATCGAACATTAGTCCCACTCTCGAACTCGACGATTAATTAAATTTTAGAATATCAGAAGACATGCTCTTTTACTTAAAGCTCTAAAGATTCTTGCTTTTTTAATTTCTTATCAGTTTGAGCCTTGGTTTTGGGTTTGAAAGTAATACAAATGTTTTCGAGCAATTATAGGATTGTGGGTTCAAACTGAAAATGGCCAACCAACTAGGTTTAGTGAAGTCTTCCAGTAGTTCGTGTAAACGCCGTAACGAAGCATTTATTCCCCTTTACTATACTGTTCAAAGAAGAAGTATAATGCTGTTTTTATTTTTTTAATGTTGAATTGTTCCATAGGCCCTTCTGTTTTCCTAAATTATAGATCTAACCCTTGCCACTGTCTTTATAATTCATTATTCCAGGAAGTCTAGAAGTATATAGCATGCTCCATCTAAAAGTCAATAGTAATATCAATGTTTTTTTTTTCATTTTCTCCATTTTTTAAAATTCTTTAGGTATAATTTTAACATTTTTCTAGATTTTTATTAAAATTATATTGAGATTTCATGTTGGTGCTGTAAAATCATTTCTTGGCATCAACTGATATTTAACAGTGTAATTAATCGTGTTAATATGGTACTAACAATATTCTATTTCTCACAGGAAGTCTGACCCTAAAGTTACAACCTTTGGGCTCAAACTCGTTAATCGTCTTACAATGCATGATTTGAAAGCAATACAAGATGCATTCACAGTGAGTGTTTGTATAATAAACCTTTTACCAAACATATTGTGTATATATATGTAGCTCCAGAAATTATCCACCCCCCTCCCCCACAGAGGAGTTTGAAATTTCTGAGGGGTGGGGGGTCAGAGAAAGCAAAAAAATTACAGAATTTGTATGGAAGAAAATAATTTGAATTTCAGGGGGTAGGGTAGGTCTTTTTCAAAAAAATCCTCGGCGGGGGAAGGGAGTATGGATAATTTCTGGAATAATTACACATTTGCTTGAATAACCCTCATGACATACTGATTCAAGTCTAGGGAGCTTGGGAGCCATGTTGCGTGGTACAGGTACAGTATCTATACATCAACTTGAAGCCATTGTTTCATGGTAAACTTGGAAAAGCTCCCTTGTGTTGTTTATAATCCAGACATCCATTAACTCACCTGCCCTGCTTCTTCCTCCCACACTGCTAGAGCCTCCTGACTCACTCCCTCTCCAACTCAAATATGCCATCTAAAAAGCTTTGGTTAGAATTCCTCACTTGGACTGTAGCTCCCAACACTCCCAACCCCACTCCCCTAGAATATTCCTTACCTGTACCCTAGCTGCTGCATATGTATAATTATTGCCTGTCAGGTATAAACAAGGACAAAAAGAGTTGCCTGGTGCTTGAAGATTCCTTGAATAAATTTCAAATTTCATTATTTTTTAATAGATAAACCAATCAGGCCAGGAGAGGGATTTAAGCCTTGATTTGGACCAGTTCTGTGAGATTTTATCTATAGTGTTAAATAAAGGTGTACGAGAAGAATATGAAGAGCTTTTTAGCAAGATTGATGTTGCAAAGGAAGGGTTTGTTGACTGGGACAAATTTTCCAGTCATATGCTTCTTGAATATTATGAAAAAGATGACAGAATGAAAACTACGCAGGTACATGTAAACAGCAAGCTGTGTTCTTTTTTCTTTTCCATTTCTCACATTTTCTCATCATTTTTTATGTTTATATTTCTCATTTCCCCCCATATTTTTCCTCAAGCTGTCAGCATTTCATAATCTACTTTCCTCATCATCTTCCAAATATTTACATCCATATTGGTTAAGTTTTTAATATTCTGTATAATTTATTGAGCATTCAGTTCATTTATTTTTTATTAAAAAAAACTCAGGTACCTCAATGGAGAGAGTTGCGTAATATTTCATGTCCACACAAAGAAATTATAAGAAGAATTTGTCCTTTGAGCAACCCATCTAGATATCTGTCAGTTAGCAAGGTACAGTATGAACTGTTTGGGAAAAAAGTGAAGAAATAGAAAATGCAAGCACATGCTGTGGGCATTTATAAAGCATGCGGGAATTGGCAGAACACAAGGGAAGTGTTAGGAGAAGCACAACACGTAATGGAGTGCTTCTCGACACTTCTCGAGGGTGGTGTATGTCAACCATACCTTTTTTTTTCTTTTTTCCATTTTTATTCTTAGTTTCTTTTCTTCTATTCTCATATTTTATTATATATTTTTTGCAGGAAGGGGTAGTCTGTCTTTGGTCACTCAGTATGAAGCCAATCAGAACTTTACAGGTATGCATTTATAATTCTCTTTTTGAGTGCTAGCCGTCGCATGCTATAGAACATGTTGGATTGTGTTATGGTCATGAAGACATTCGGACATTATTCTTGGATTTTCAGTATGATTCTACTGATAACTGAAACACAAAGCAACACGTTTTGGGCTAGCACTCAAAAGGTGAATTGGATGGGCGTTTCATTGTGCATAGTAAATTTGAACACTTTATATACTGTACTTAATATACTATTATGTTTATTAGGTCCATACTGACCATGATGAAGTAAAACAGAGAGACCTCTGGGTCACAGACTTTGTGCCAATGCAGAATATTTACAAGCTGGCTCTCTCTTTGACAAGCAAAGAAATTGGTATGAAACATATTATGCTTGACATTGTATGACATGCTAGCACTTTTTCCCTTTCTGGTCAGGTTTTTTTTACAGTCATCGTAAATCAATACTTTGTATATTGTTTCAGCGATATATGACCTGAGCTCCAAATCAGAATTTAATTGTCAGTTTAGGATTAAAAACCTTGATGACACACCTTTGTGTCTGGATTACTGGTGAGTTTACAAAAGTCTCATGATTACTGTATCATTGTCATCATCATCATTATCACTGTCATCATTATCATTCAATAACATTTGTTGTGTTGTCATGATTAATATTTTCCCAATGCATCATCATCATCTCCATCATCGCTATCATCATTATCATCTGTTGTGATAGTAATCATCATTGTCATCACAATGCTTCATCATCATAATTCTCACTCATCAGTAACAACATTATATAGTTTGAGTTTACTGCATCATCATCATTGTCATCATCACCACCACCATCACCATTATATTGTTTCTTCTTTCTCCAATAGCTTCATTACCATCTACTCTACTAATTGTACCAGCAATATTGGTGTTAATATATGTCATAGAAATAATAAATTGTTTATTCTGGAAACTATAGGAATAATCCTGATAAACCTAATGAAGCCATCCTTGTGTATGGAGATGTCTCTGGTCAAGTGATAGCAGTCCTGTTTTCTGCTGTTAATATTGCTTTGTTCGACAGACCTGCACAGCCAGCAGGCAGTAAACAAGGTAAAACTTCTTTCTTTCACAATGATRCACCCTCTTCTTAGCCCTTAATATCAATTACAGGCAGATCCATGATGTTAGACTTAGCGTAAAGAACATGATTGGCTTGCACAAAATGGTTTCCATGGAACCACCTCTGGATTGGCTACAGAATTATGACTACTCTCTACCAACAATCCCCTTCGCRTGGAGTGATCATATAGTTCAGCTCGCGGGGATGTTGTTAACATGTCCACGCTTGGTTTTTACGGGCAGTCACTGCAGTGACTAACTCAAGTGCGTGTAGTGCTCACAGCAACTCAACGCGTGCAGTCAAAGCATACCAGTTAACTTTGCCACACAATCACTGATTGCTTTCTTATTTCGCCAGTTATGAATAACAAGAAATAGCAAAGACACATGCGAAACGTTGCAACTGCCACATCAGACGTTGCATTGATGATTTCTTTTTTGCTCCACAGATATCTATCTTACTGTAGACATTAATGATGTTGCAAAAGGCAACTACAGAAACGCGAGAATAGTTAAACATCATGGTCATACAGAATGGACAAGACAAAGTATGTACTGTACTAACAAAACATTTATCAATGCATTCATCATCCTACCTGTACTCTTTGTTCTAATGGTTGTTCTTTTTATTCCAGTTATGTATTCAGCTCACTTGGACTGCTTTATGTCATGTGCGACAAATTATAAAAATTCTTTAGTTCTTGGCTGGGTAGAGAAGTCAAAAATGCATATGAGAACGTAAGTTTTAACTGTATTTCACCCATATTGAGAATTATACGGCCAACTTAGCGTTAGACATTTTAATTAATGCCTACTACCAATCAAAATTAATATTTATTCTGACCATTTATTTGAGTCACTTCATAAGTTAAAAATATTATGTTGAGTTAATATTGGGTCATGTATAAACTACTTTATGAAAATATTATGATAATTTTTTACTTTCGTTTATTAATTTTCCAATAAATTATTTCCCCCTTTTCCACCAGAACTGCGTTCAAGATTCCTCAAGGGGTCAATGCATTTGATTATAATGAGAAGATGAATCTCATAGGTAAGCTGTCATTATAAGTACATTCTCACACACAGTTTATGCACAACTCTTAACTTCAATGACAGCCCTATTCTTTTTACTTGTTTCCATAGCAACGGCTGGTGTCAATCACCATGTGTGTTTATGGAACCCTTATGTAATTTCTAAACCTGTTGGGGTAAGTTTGGGGATATTCTTAATATTTATTGAATCGTCCTTCAAAGTTGGAGTTGAGAAAGGTCACTCCATATATGGAATCATATAATTCCATATTTGGATTGCGGTTCTTTACCCTGAGGTCAAAGAAGGCAGACAAGTGTGTTCGTCGGCTGGCGAAACGGCTGAGAGACATTTACGAGCTTGGCGAAGACGAAAAACAAGAAAAAACTACAAAAAATATGAAAAAAACAAGCTTCTCCCCAGTCCCTTTTTAAAGACCGGGAAAGAGAGCCTTGACACTTATTGGTTGATATGACTCTACTGTTAAGAATCATTAATAATATTKTTTTGTCAGGGTTGAATAGCCTGATCCAAATATACAGGTACATAGTTGGGAGAACACTGCAGAAGCTGAAATTGCACTCTGCTTGATGTCATGGTTCTCCATTGTGCGCATTTGGGTCCAGGTTATTCAACACAGAAAGATGTTAAACAAAGGGATTTTCATTTTAAAACCTTTTTTTTTTTGTTATCCCAGGTCCTGCGAGGTCACATGCAGAGCATTGTAGCTGTCAAGTTCATACAGTCACGTGGTCAGCTTATTAGTTTATCTAAAGATAAAGTAAGTACTCTATGATAATATTATCAGAATTAAGGATTACAAGGATCAACCTAATGTCCTTTTATTCATAAATGTTTGTTACAGGTCTTGCGTATTTGGGACACACACCTTCAAGTATGTCTACAACGATTATCAGGAATGTTCCCTAAAGGACCTGCTGAAGGTTAGTGTCTGCAACGAATAATGTCTGCTATATAAAATAACAGTATAAACTTTTTGCACTCTTCATTGCAGAAGTAGACCCATATTCTGTTTGTCTGCAACAAATGTACCAAATAAAATGATAGTATAAACAAGTTTGTTGCGCTCTACATTGCAGAAGTAGACCCATATTCTATTTGTCTGCAACAAATGTACCTTATAAAATGATAGTATAAACAAGTTTGTTGCACTCTACATTGCAGAAGTAGACCCATAATCTATTTGTC